>JAAGAY010143836.1:0-66676 GCA_011801015.1 Ardeotis arabs | reverse complement strand
TTTAGCTTTCCTCACCTGATCCCTGGCCACCCGTGCAGCCTCTTTGTAGTCCTCCCAGGCTACCTGCCTCCGTTTCCACCCTCTATAGGCTTCCTTCTTCACTTTCAGTTGGTCCAGGAGCTCCTTGCTCATCCACGCGGGCCTCCTGGCCTTTTTGCCCGACTTGTTCTTCGTCGGGATGCACCTCTGCTGAGCTTGGAGGAAGTGCTCCTTGAAATTATCTCAACACCATGGTTTAAAGCCCTACCCTGTGCACTGTGTTCACAGAAGCATGTGCTGCTTATACAGCTCATAGTGACCCATCCAAAGCCTTCCATCTCGCAGGCCCTTTCTTTCCTGGGTTACAGATAGAAAAAAAGGAGCACTGCATCTTACCAGGCAACATCTCTAGCAGGCAGCCTCATCCAAGGTTTCCATTTCACATGTTTCATACCATACTGCCTCAGGATAACATGACAGAAGGAATTTTGGTGGTTATTTTTGTGTGACTAGCTTTCACCAAGGGGGACCCCACCTTGTAATATGGCTCCAACAGTGAAGTCACTGAGCTATAAATATATATTTATATATTTACAAAAGATATAACTGAGTGTTAAGCTCTGTCAAGGCTCAGTGGATGCAGGCAGCAGAGGAATGAAATCTGGTGTGGTCTCTTGCGGGACAGATGCTTGCCTGGGATGTCCACAGCTGCTCAGCCTCCCTCAGAGGTGCCAGGACGTGCTGTGCTGGCTATAAACACAGCTGCAAAGAAGTGCCACTGGCCAGACATGTGGGCTTCAGCCAGATGTGCACCTGCAGCCAGATGCATGCTGCCTCTGGAGAGGGGGCTTGGCAGACCCCCAGGGAGGAGATGTGAGACCCTCCACAGCCACAGGTGGTGCAACTGAAAGGGGCAGGAGGACTGGGACCATTCTGTGAGCAAACTAGGCACCTGTCTGGGACAGACAAATTAGAGGAAAGCGTTCCCAGAGCTGCTACATGACTTGGCTATCCCTCAGCCACCTGGATTCCCCTCAAAGAATCAGCAGGGACATTTTTAATTCATCAGTAAGAGAGACCTGCATGCAAGGCTTGCTGACCAAGCAGTGTGCTGCCTTCCTGGGACCACAGCTGAGGGATTAGCCCCATGCAGGCTGCCTGGGACCATGGAGGAGCTAGGGCCAGCCCTGGTTTTGGGTTAGATCTGCTGTGCTCAGCTCCAAAGCAGCAGTAGCAAGAAAATTTGGATTTTACATAACCTGACTATTGGAGAGAAGCCACAAACCTGTGATGCAGAAAAGGAAAAGAAAGTGGCAGTAAGAATGGAAAGCAATTTCTTATTGCAGGGACTCTCTCATTAGAGTGATGGTCCTCTCTTAAAGGCTGTAAGAAAGAGGAATCTGTCTGCTTTCAGCTGCCCCAATGGCTGTGCAGACCAGGTGATCTCACCAGGTCGTTTCTAAGATGAGATGATGATCTGTGGTCTGTTCACAAGGTACATTTATGCATTTGTGTCTCCTTCAGCAGAGATGTGACTACATAAACTGAGGGCTGAAATCAGCCCATCTGAAGTGAGTCAAAGCAGAAGAAATTAGTTCCCCCTTTGGGCACGATGTTAAATAGCTCTGTCATCCTGATGTTTATGCTGGTGCTGTACAAGAAAAATGTTCCTCCACCTCGTGGCTAATGCCTGCCTATATACTTTTAAATGCCCTTTGCCTTGGGCAGGTTAAATGCTCAGAGTCCAAGCCCACATCTCACTGATACAATGAACCCACCCCCTACATCTCATTCCATTTATAATCATGATACATCTTGTTGTAACTCTGTTATGTCAGGCTGTGGTTTTCCTCGTTTTTTTTCTCAGTTTTGCTTACATGACATGATCTATACATAACAAGGGTGATATGAAAATTAAGAGATGTAAGTCACTCTAATGCTGGCATGCCTGCTTTAGTATCACAAGCTACCAGTAAAATACTTGAGAAACAATGAGAATTAAAGTGCAGAGGAAATTCAGTTTCTGTGATAATCTTAAATCAATCAGAATGCTGCTGACACCTTTCACAGCCTTTTCTGTGGTTATGGATACTGATGTGGACCTAGAACACTTACTGTCTTGCTTGTGACTCTGTATTAATGCTGGTATAATCAGCAATATGTATAGCCCTGGCACAAAACATCCACAAGTTGAAAGATATGCACATTTTGTAAATTATAAACACCCCTAGCTAAAATAATTTTACAATCAATTAGTCATGTTACTCAGTTTTATATTTCAATTCAGTGGAAGGACTGGAGAAGCTTCAATGAATAGACAGCGATTACACTACTATAACGACAGAAATACTGGATTTTATGTGCTGAAGTGATCTGAGCTCCAGAAGCTACTGCAATTGTAAAATACAGTGGGAAAATGTGCAGAGCACTGAAGAGGTGTCCTTGCTTAGTTAAGCTAGCCTGGTATGCTAGGCTAACATATAAAACATGGATACTGATTTGGTCTCAGGGTTGTCCTGCCTTCTGCACAGTCTCTTCCAGCAGTCCACAGTGGGTGCATTACTCAGGGCAGCAGGAGATGCTGTACTCATTCCGGCACAGCCACCTTCCTCAGAAGACAGGAATGTCATTTCCCAGGGAGACTCTCCACCAGCCAGCTGGGCTCACCAGCACCAAAAGGGCCGATCCTGCTCTTCCTCCCGATTCACCTCACACACCCACGTGTCTACACACACACCGCACACACGATGCCTACACAGACCACACGCATCGCACAGTCCCATCCCCACTCCCACCCCATCCCAGGTCCAGACAGTTCAGCTCACCAATGCAGCAGAAAACTCACCCAGAAGAAATCGGGAAAACCCATCAGGAAGCAGGAATCGCTTTGGAAACAGCTTTTCTAGATTTCCACCATCTCAGGTATCTAGGGCATTTTGGTAAATTTATATGGGTATAAGGGACAGCTGTGCAGCCATCTCATGCAGCAGCCCATCAGGCTCTGGCTCAGGGAAGGCATTTTCAAGAGCATTGTCAGGAACCAGAATAAAATGTCAAAGAGGAGCTGAGGGCTTCGTGTCCTTCACCTGGCTCAATCCTGCAGCATCATCCTCCTGTCTGGGAGAAACCCAAAAGAGGTTTTTAAGTTCATTAAAGTGCAAAGATATGTTGAATATTCTCAGAAAAATATTTAATCCAGAGTCTCTTCCTTTGGTTAGCAAAATGAGAGGACTATTTTCTTTTAATTGCTTTCAGAACAAAGGAGAGACCTGTGAAGGGGTTGCTTGGGGAGATCTTCTTGATTATAGATAAACTCTTCTCAACGTATCTGTCAGAAATGCTGCTCTGCACTAAGCAGCTGACCAAACATCATTTATATCTAAGACTTATATCTGTCAAGCCACATATTACACGTATTATGTGTGTCGCCTTCCCTCAGCCAGGGAGGGCAAATATAATACACTTCTGATATCATCCTCATTGTATTTCTCCACTGCCAAATGTATTTGAAGTGATTTAAGCAGAACTGTTATGATTTACAATTTCCTTTTACTTTTTACTTTTTTTTTTTAATAGCCCTAATAATTTGTAACTTGTTGTTACGCTTCTCTGTGTGCACAGGAACATTCTTTGGCCTTTCCTTAGCCATGCTGACTTAGATGGCTCCACCACAGCAATGAGGGCAGGATCCTGGTTTTTGAAAATGCCTGCACAGGGTAGCGTCATGCTGCAGCACCACCTTTCCCCAAAGAAACACCACAAATGTGCAGGAGGAGGCATTACGATAACACCCACAGAAAAGACAGGTTATTAGCACCCATCAGTAATGACACTTAAGACCACTGTGACCATTTCTTCTGAATTATATGGTGTTCTCCAGACCGGTTGTTGTTTCATAACCCCAGACCTGTGACTGTGCATCTGGAGCTGCTCTGCTTCAAATGCTCTTGGATCAAAATGCACTGCGCAAGCACTTAAAATATAAACCCTCCTTGTCACCACAGTAAGTCAACCCAAAAGCTGTCTTTAGCTGGACTGACATTTACGAGCTATTAATACCAGCTAGGGATTTGTTGTTTCTCAAAATGGGAACTTTTTTTACAGTTTAGTGCCAACTTACCTTCTACCTGCTGGGCCAAACCAAGCACGGTAATGATCAAAGCAGGACTAGTTCAAGGCAAAACAACTTCCTTGCTCCTACAAAATGTTGCCCTACGTGTATGTACTACATACATGTATCAGTTCTTTTATTCACAGCATCACACTTCAGTTCAGCTGCTTATTCCCCATGGTTCCTAGTGTATTTTTAGTTGGCATTTGCCTACGGACTCCTTGCTCTGTGATCACTGGAGCTTGGTCCCTGCGTGACCGCAGAGGTCAGGGGCTGGTGGGAATCCTTTTCTATCTCTGCAGACAAGCTACAGAGCAGGGCTGATCAGTTGGGTCCTGTGGGAAATGCCTGTTTGTGAAACCACAACAAACTGATGGATTACTGCAATTTGAGCCGTCTCCCAGCTGTACAGTTTGTGTAGCCTTGTCATTGCAGCTGCCAAAAAACAACAGCCCTCTTGTAGGCATTGCTTGATACCTCTTCCAACAAAATTAATCACCTTTCTGTCCCTTAACATCCGCCTTCCACATTGTCTTTCTGAAGAGGAGGAATTTTTTTGTATCTCAGAAAGGTAATCAAAATATTGCATATTCTCCTTGATTCAAATTCTGCATGAAGGAAAGCAGAGAACTTCAGCTGACGTTCCACTTTCATGCACTGGAGAATTATCAGAATCTTCAAACTTAAACCAATCAAGTTAGAAAAGTCAAGCTGTTGAATATGGGTCAGAGACCCAATGTGACACATCGAGATGCTATTTAGTACACAAATAATAGTTTATGGTAGTGGAAAACCATACATAACATAAATTATGATAAAATCTGCTTCATTGTGCTTCTTAATTGAAAGTTCAAGATGTTGAGATAGGATTATTTCATTAAAGCTGGTTGGGAACATATTCAATGAAGGTTTTGTCTTTGTTTTGTCAATCTGTCTAAAATTTCATGAAAACCTTTTGTTTCAGTGAAACTTCGTTCAGAAGACCCTTATTTCTGGAAAGGTCTTTGTGAGCAAAACAAGAACGAGCTTCTACTGTAAAATAACTCACAGATCTGTGGGTTAGTGCCCGTAACACACTAAAACACAAAAGACCCCTTGTTTGAAACAATTTTAAATGTTATGATTGAAATCCTGGAAAGTGTTTTAGGTGTCATAAAAGACAAACAATCCACGCTTCAGAATTCACTTCAAGACCCCAGTGAAGAGGCATCCATCTCTCCTTCGTGTCTTGTTGCAATAGTGAGAGACCCTCACATAAAAATCCCTGCCTCATTTTTAAACTTTACTTGTTGGTTTAAATGAGTCAAAATACAGCCACTTGCTTCTGTTATGCCTTGCCTTCCTAAAGAGTCCTGCATTTTCTCTCAATCGAGGTACTTATGCAGTGCAATGCTCTCACCTCTTTATTTTATTTTTGAGATGCTGAAAAAAGAAGTCTTCTGTTTGCCTTATTTCAGGTATTTTTTTTTTTTTCAGTTCTTTACAATTTATCCAGTCTGCAGTTTTTAACAGTCTTTCAAATGAGCCATGCAGATCAGATGCCAGACTGGTTTACTGGGGCCCTCAGCTCTTGGCCCCAGATGCTCCTAACAAGCTGACTCTCTCCCTGGCCGTGGTCTGTACTCTTTGTTCTCACTTGGATGTCCTTTCATGTGGCTGGGCCAAAGCAAATCAAAGACTACAATAAGACCTTTCAACAAAATTGTTATTAATATGTATCGCAGCAGTGCCCAGAGTTGCCAGTTGGGATGGAAACTTTATGTGCTGTCTAGCTAGACATTGTCTCTGTCCTGAAGTGGAGACAATCCCTGGATAAAGTTTGCCACACTGCCCTGGAGTATCTTGTTGCTCAAAATCACTAACGTCATTGAATTCAATGGCACTGTCCATGCATCAAAGTACTATTTTTCATGAATGACAGCAGCAAACAGCCAAAGCGATCTGGTTAAGTTTAGAATTACCCTGTTCCCTGGATGTGTGATATTTCTTGAATTCAGTGTGAAAGACAAGGTGAAGGAGAAATAACACAAAGATCTGTACAGCTGCTTGGAAATCCCTTGTGAGAGTTCTATTTCTTCTATGAGGGACGCAAGAGACATTTTAAAACTAGGATTTCGGAATGAGAATTCATTAAACTGGTAGATAAGGAGATATTGTATGTCTATATGCATTTCTGTCCAGTGAGACTTCAAAGGAACCAATTGATAGTGTATAAATTAACTGATTAAAAACTTTACTGGAAGACTAGTACATCAGAATGAAACTTGGCTATTCCATTTCTGCATTACTAAACTCCATTACTAGTATGTTCTGGCCATTACTGAGGTTGTATCACTGCAGAGGGGCTTGCTGACCTATCAAAGCCTCTAGAGTTTAATTAAAAACAATAAACTGCTGCATAGAGGTCTTTCAGATCAAGCAGTAAATTGCATTTGAAACTATAGCCTGTGCTTCAGCACGAATAAATTACAGATTTTTCTTGTCTGTGTCACATCCTCCTCAACTGGGCAAGCCCTTGGTCCACAGTCCTAGGCTGGGCCTTCCAAGCACTTCTGTTCTGCTTCAGAAACGTGGATGGAAGCACGGGGGCCTAGGAGCTAACTTGTAAAATGAAAGAAAGACCAGGCAGTCCTGTGCAACTGCCTAGTTTATAGTTCCATTGTCTCCACATTAAGTCTCATTCAAAACAGGTAGATAATACTGAGGATAAATGAGCTGTTAAGTTTAATTTACTCTCATTTTCAGAAGGGGTTGAGGCCCTCTGTGAACATTGCAGAATTCCAAACTTCTTTTTAATCCAGAGCTTTATAAAATTGATTTATATGTGAAAGTTAAAAATAGACAGAATAATATAGAACAATAACAGTGTTTGTCTGTTTTAAGACAGTATACATTAAAACTTCCTCTTACAGACTTGCTCAACTGTAGATAAGGTTGAAACATCCAGAATTCTTAGCCTAAAAAAACTCCCTTGCTTTGTCTTTTTTTTTTATTCATAGAGAGGCTCAATTATGATACAGATTTTTTGTAACTACACCTTCAAGTAGAAATCAGCTTAATTCTTTATCAGATGAAAGGGACTCCTGCATCACTATGTGCTTTGCAGATTAATTCAGAGAAGATAGAAGGTGAGGATGCCAAAGCTCCTACTAAGTTGGAATCAGATCCACAATGGCCCTTAGGTGCTCTGATCAGTGCTTCAACACCTTATCTACAGGAGCCTGAGCTTTGGAGAAGAAAGAACAGTCCTGAATTTGGACCCATATCTCCTCACCGCATGTGGTGGGAAGACCTTGCTTTGCCCTGTGAAGCTGCCCTACTTTGCAGTAAAGACTAAAAGCTTGAAAGGGAGGGATAGCAACAGGATATAAGAATGACTGTAGCTGTAGTCTAAGGATTAAGGGACTCACCCAGGAGGGAAGAAAACTGGTTTAATCCCTACTTCAAGGGCTGTTTATGCAGATGAATGCACAACAGGTAAGCTGCCTGCGGAACAAGGACGGGCATGCAAGTACCACTCACTCTTCCTTCAGGTGTGAGCTCTGATGGGGCTAGGGGAGGAGAGCAAAGGTCCCTGAAGGGAGGTCCCCTCAGCGATGCTGAGCAGCATGAGATCTCTCTGCAAGGCTGACAGACAGTCATAATTTTGGCACTGATTGCAAGAGCAACAAGCCTGAGCCCAGGGGTTTTGAAATGTTTTAGGATGAAAGCTGCCATGCACAGTCAAACCACTGTGCAATAAGGCATCACTTTAATCCATTAACTCTCCATTATGGGCTAAGTATGCTTCCTAATTACTGAGGGTGACTTTGGAGAATGACATAACCACATGATTCTCACTAACATGAAAGAAAAGTTTATTGTTACATCCCAGACTTTGCCTAATATCTTAATTTCACCCTCAGAGCTGTGCCTGCAGGCAGCAAAGTCAGATGAGGTCCATTTAAGGAAAAATGTGGTTAGTGTCAGCATTCAGGATTTAGTGCAGATAGCCTGATCCTCTCTTCATTTGCAATTCCCTGTTCAGTCATTTCTCTTCTACACTGTGAAAGCATCTTGTAGTGCTCTGAAAAGGCCAGACCGAGAGACAACATTTGGTGCAATTACAGCAGGATTGCTTTTCCTGAAGTTAAGGAATGTGAACAAAAGGCTTAATGGGCCTGTCCAGTTTTTAAAATCAGATTGTGACAAGCATAGAACAGGAGGCGGGGGAAAAGACAGGGCTTTAGGGTCTTTATCTCCTCCCCTGGGCTGCCTCTGCTGTCACCAGTGCACAAGCTACAATCTCAGCTCCCGGATGACTTGTGTTCAGCTGCAGGGAGCTGCCGCATCCCTGCCCCCCTGCAGCCCCCATCAGGGGCACTGCAACAGCTGAGAATAACAGGAATGCAGAGGCTCAGGTCACCTTTTGCTCACCCCTCCTTCAAAACACTCCTCTTCCAGAAAGGAAAGCAATGGCTTGTTCAGATAGCGCTGCACCATTGAGTAAGTCTCCTCCAATGCACAATAATCAAGGTTGTGGGTTGAAAGTTTAGAGGTGATGGTACACACCAGATAGTTGACCCCTTAGAAGCTGAGGGACTTGGTCTGGAAAGCCATCTCTGCCAGTGGGAAATGGGTTTAAACAGTTTCTCTGCTCTCCATTTCCACCCCTCCCCTGCCACACACGCTGCAGCTCACTCTCCCCTCTGTTATGCCAAGGCAGCTGCTTTGGGGACTGTGTTGCAAACAGGATCAGTTCAATGATCTTGGTTTAAAAATAAACCTTTTTTTTATTATTATTGAGCTTAAATAATTTCAATAATCCACTGTGCAGCACAGTCACACAAGCTGTTTCATTGCTCAGCAGAGGGGGCAGAGAGATGTTGGGTGGGTAACAGATAGAGAATCACAGAATGGTTTGGGTTGGAAGGGACCTTTGAAGGTCATCTAGTCCAACCCCCCTGCAAGGAGCAGGGATATCTCCAACCAGATCAGGTTGAAGATCATATTGTGGCTGAGGAACAGTTTCATTGAAGTACAGCCCTGTTCCCCCGTCAGGTTCCCGTAGTATGATCTGGATACTCCAGTGTGTACATGGCTCCTTGGTCATTAATACTGAGCTGTACACCGCTTGGTCAGGCAGCAGTGTAAATTTATGCCCAATGAAACATGGACACACCATTGTATGTCTGCTGAATCTGCAACATAATGCACCATGGACTGTGTCATCTTTAAATACTTATGCTGGCCTTATCTTATGGGAAGCAAAGCCATACCTTTCCCCATGTAAAGACTGCAAGGACAAAGTCACTTCATCAACACTTCCACGTGTCTGTGAATAAGTTCAATAAGCAGAATTAAGCACTTAAATCAAGCTCATATTTTGAAAAAGACTCCTAGTGTTTTTGAAGGAGACCCTGCTGGAAGACCCATGGCTATTTGGCACTGGTGTGTTCTGTTTTGGTGCATCTATACAGGGGGAGGACCCCATGCTTGATTATGCCGGTCTGGGGCTCAACTGCCTGAGTGTCAGGCCCAGAGCTGCTAGTAAGACTTTTTGCTGTATCTGAAGCAGCCTATGGAAATGGCAAGGAGAAGGAGAAAGAGGAGAGGGGAAAAAGAAGAAGGAGAAGAAAGCAGGAGGAGAAGCGGCAGCTCTCACCCAGACCTCCTCCATGTAACAATATGCTCAGAAGTACTAAAACAGGATTGATCTCAGATGTTGGGACACAGATGGGAAGAGCAGGGGGAGGCAGGAGCTGCTTGACAGGCTACTGAAAGAGGAGAACAGTTCATTTCGGTCACAGCTGGAAGGAAATGGTCTGGGGCCCACTGAATGTGTTGGTTGAATATTGTGTGGTGCAGAAGGTGCTGGTGGAGATGAAAGTTTGCTTATAAAACCAAGCTTTAACTAAAGAATTGCATAGCCAGCTGGCAGTCTCAATACTAGAAGTCCTCAGCTGTTGCGCACCCCTGGGTGATGGTGATTTATCTGGTTCATGGATTAACTGTGCTTGATTGCATGCAGCAGCAGCTCAGGTACAGTCAGTTTTACTGGTTTAGATGCACAATGTCTGTAAATGCGGCTGTTCTTGGATCTGGAAGACGTACAGCTGCTCTAGCGTAAAGCAGATCTGATAAGCCATATTACAGCCAGGCTAGCTCTGGGGGAAATGAGCTTGAGCATCTTGGTACAATACTGTGGAGAGCACATTCATTCAAGCCAACAAACCCCAGTGCACTGCATGGATCCGCCAGTCCTGCTCTCCCCAGCTCCCATATGATCAGAGACTTCTCGCTGCTCAGCTTCAGCTGTGAAAACCACACCAAATGTACCTCAATTTAGATTTCTCCCACAGCTTGGCATTTCCACAGATGTCAGCTGAGCCATCCAAAGGTCAGTCACTAGAAGGGCACATGAACATGTAAATAAATGTTCTATATGCACACATACACCATTCCATGGAAGCACCACATGGTTTTGGGCTTCTCAGCGGTGGAAACAAGTATAACTCAAGGTAATGAAGTGAAACTAAAAAATGAAAAATTTACATTACATAAGAACAGTAAAATGTGCTGGATTATGCACTATATCTTGCATGAGACATAGCCAGCATTTCTTATATTCAACAAAGATTGCATTTAATATTCAAAATGCAGCACAAGGAATAATTTGTCATAAAAGGTGAGACAAATACAGTGATAAACACATTGGTCTTTTTCCCTGTCTACTTTACATGAAACTGAGAATGAATAATGGATTTATTTCGCACTGAAGCTGTTAAAGAAGTGCCTTTTTACCAGTTATAATATAACTGAGTTTGTTAAATACTTTATTGAACTCAGCTAACTCTGTTCGTATGAACGAGGCAACAAAGATTAACCAAAGGATGGCCCTTCTCTGATTTGCCTGAAAATGTTATTGTAGCCACTGCCTTTCCATTTGAGTCTGAGCCAAGGCAAATTTATAAGCTGGATCTGCAGCACGGCCTGCTCCACACATAGTTTTTATACTGATTTTAACTATCTTGACTCAAGGTGTGGCTTACCCTGAGGAAGTCAAGGGACACTGCCCTAGGGTACCCTGAGGAAGTCAAGGGACACTGCCCTAGGGCAACTGCTTAAACTGTGTAACTACTGGAACTGGTGGCTGCCTTAAGGAGGGTGGCCTATTTTAACCACAGTCCTATCCAACTCAAGCAAAGGGCTGAGATATTTTGTGTAAGCAGTCCTTAAATTATTGCTGGCCAATATCTGAAGCCAAACTTTCTCTGTCTTTTTTCAGCTGAGGGACCTGAGCTTGGCTGGTTTGCCCTTTTGAGCGGGACAACAGCATTAACATGAACATTAGCAGATAACCTTTGGCGCTGCATTTAAGCAAGAAGGGAACTTGTTAAAATAGATGTTTACTCTTCAACTAGTTAGACAACATCCTCAGCTACCACCTGCATCTCTCTCTATTTATCTTGCTCTTTTTTTTTTTTCTTTTTTCTTTAACGAGGAAACCTTCCTCAAAGTGACACCAGGGCTTAGATTCTTACATTGCAGAAGGGGGATGTGATAAGTATTTCCTACCAGCTATTCTTTTCATTTGGGTTCCCCCACACATAGGCCTTCTAAATATTGCTTCTGAAGTATCTGTTATCCTCCATTAACAGTAAAAGGGTAAAGAGGTTTTAATCTTAACACAGAGGCAGGCACCAGACTTGGGAGATCTGAATGTTGCTTATGGAGTTTGTCCTTATAATGAGAGAGGGAAATACTTTCCTTATTTGACAAAATCTTTTATTACAGTATTGTCAGCTCAGAAAAGTATTTTTTTGCTATTTACCTATGGATGTTCTTCTTTACTCCACCTGAATTCTGCCTGATCTTTTTTTTCTCCCTGAAATTCAGTATTGGTAACGCTAACATCATGAGGCAGTTTAACATTTCTGTGACTGAAACAAAATTTCCTACGCATTTTGGTACAATACACGGTCTAAATTTGGAGGGAGTAGCATTTTCCGCAAACATCCCAGTTTTAAATGTGAACGGCAGCTTTAACTGAGAACAGGCAATGATGCCAGCAAGCTGTGCCAGGGCAGGTGAGGTAAGAGAAACAGCTGACCTCATTTCTTTCCTACCTGCCAGTAATATCAGCACAATAGCTCATTATTCATCTGCTTACTTATGGGCTTTTGTATATTTACCCTTGCAGTATCAGACCAGATTAGTACTGAATCTCAATCTTTGTACCTCCTCTTCTCTAAAGTGGAAAAAGGTAATTAGCTGCCCTTTAAAAAGCACAGGTATTATGAGTCTGCCTTTTCTTATCTTGCAGATGGCAATACTGGGATTCAGAACTTTTTATGTCAGCCTTCCAATACTTAAAGAAGGCTTAAAAGACAGGGAGAAACTTTTTAGCTAGGCCTGTTGTGTAGAACAAGGGGTAATGGTATTAAAATAGAAGGAAGTAGATTCAGACTGGACATAAGGAAGAAATGTTTTACAATGAGGATGGTGGAACACTGGAACAGGCTGCCCAGAGAGGTGGTGGATGCCCCATCCCTGGAAACATTCAAGGCCAGGTTGGATGGGGCTCTGAGCAACCTGATCTGGTTGGAGATGTCCCTGCTCCTTGCAGGGGAGTCGGACTAGATGGCCTTTAAAGGTTCCTTCCAATCCAAACTATTCTATGAAGACAAGTGGCTTCATGCAGGTCTTGGTGTATAATGAAATAACCTAAACTGGCAGGGATAACGTGGTCCAAGTATGGTACTGTCTGGCAAAACTGAGGTTAGGCGAACATACCCCTCTTTCTCACCAGTAAGAAAAGGTCTCCACGATGGTTTAACCAGGCTCTCGGCCCACTGCAGGAGGAGGCCAAGTTCAAGGCCTACACGCTGCGGCTGGGCTGGTTTGCGGGAGGTGATGGCGCATCACCAACCCGGGCGCTTCCCTCACCCGGATTCCCTTTCAGAGAGCAGGAGCTGCCTCAAAACGCTGGGGCTGAGGGAGACAGACAGTTTGGGGGGCTCCCCCGAGGGACCGCAGTCCCCCCCACCCACCCCGCAGCGCGCTGACGGGTCGCGGGCCAGGTCCGCCGCGCGCCACGGGCGGGCTTTGCCGCCCCCTGCTGGGCGCTCTCCCGCCTCCGCACCCGCCCGGCGCCGCGCTTCCCCCCCGCGCCGCCAACCCCGGGCTGCCGCCTCGTGGCGTCGTAACTGCGTCACGGCCTTCCCGCCGACGGCGTGACGTCTTCAGGGACGTGCCTGAAACGCCAAATTCAGCCTGGAAACTCCGATTTCGGGAAATATGTGCACAGACATGGCTGTGCATGGCGCTACGCAGTCGGGCATGGGGCTACACACTCGCCAAAGCAAGCGGACGTAGCCGTGACATAAAAGTTCTGTGATGGCTTAAACTCGTCTCATCTGAGGCTACCGTGGCCATCTACCTCTTTTCCCTTCCCTCCCAGAAGCTGACATCTGTCCCCAGCTGAGTCTGAGGAGGACACCGGTTTAGTTTAGAGATGTCCCTGGAACAGCTTTTGGACCCATGCCATGTCCCCCGCCTTCCAGCAACGGACTGACGTTATTTCAGCCAGCCTGTTAAATTGGGCGACTGTAACATTCTGTGATACACAGCATTTGTACCTTTAGCATTAATTACCTGTTTTTTTCAGGAGCTAGAAAACTGTTTTTCTTGCTAACACTGAAAGAAATTAGGTTGCACTGGGAGTGACCCACTACCTCTCTAAAAACCAACACAATCCCCTCCTCAAGACCACACAAAAACCTTATGGGAAACCTCAGTGATGTTTTGGCAGCGCTTTCGTACAATTTGTTTTTATACTTTTTTACGTGGATGGCCTAATGATCTCATACTAATGCCACGGACATCAGGCATTCTGCAGCTACAACCAACTTACCTGCAACTATGAGTAAAGCATTGCATAACATTGATCAGGTTAGTACTTTTCCTAAATAAAATAAGAAACATTATGATACTCTCTGTTCTCAGGATCCCATTGCACTTTATTGCATAGATTGATTAGATCACCAAAGTCAATTGACCTGTACTAAAAGTGTTCTAAAAAATTGAACAGAGCGCCTTTTGGACAACTCATTACTCTTTCTCTGGGAAAGCAGTAATTGGAAATCCTACTTTAAATAGCTATCTAGTTCGTGTTAATGTTCAAAGATTAATTCCTCCTTTCACTTTAATTATCAACACCTTAAATGTAGCGCATTCTTTCTCAGCTGTTAACACATATCTCACTGCTGCTAAGCCATGCTGAGAATTGACTCTCGACTCATTCACCTCCACAACAAGAAGCAGCCCACATTGCTGCCAGTGCCTCTTAATTATTTCCAGTGATTTCCTTCATGCAAGGTCTCAGCTGATAACGTGAACCCTTCGGTGTTGCATGATGGCTTTTGTTCCCATGGGGCCTATGAGCCTCTCTGTCTTTGGCCATCAGTAACAACTGATGGGGGTGCAGAGGAGGTTAGAGAAGCCAGCAGTTCTTGAGGTAGCCTGAGGTAGCTGTCACGGAGCCACAAGAGTGGGGTTTTCCCACAGGGGATGAGCCATGAGCAAGGGGTGGCATTTGCACAGGCAGGGTAGCCATGAGGTTGGTCTCTGTTGTCTCAATATACGTCAGCTTCATTCCCTGAAATTGGTCTGCTGTGGCTGGTTCACCACTGCAGAAGTATCAAAAATAGCAGGAAACCTTGGTCAAGAGTGAGGTTACCAAACTGCCCCACAACGCGCTCTACAGAATAGTCATTTCCTCCAGTACAGCAAGATTCGTAACCCAAAGCTCGGAACCCATAAAGTCAGAGCTACTCTTTTGTATGCTCCCATATGTCATTAGCTTTTATAAAAAGGAATCAAAATGTCAAACAAAGGGAAGAAATAAAACAAATATGTGTCATTCAAATAGCTTTAGAGAAGAGAAAAAGCTTTAGAGAATGGAAAGTGAATAGAAAAAAAATAGGCAAAAGAGGATGTAACAAACACTGTGTGCCTGAGGCAAAAGAACAAACCCTGCATTTATTTGTGGTATTCAAATAGAGAAAAAAAAATCCACTTATTTCATTCAGAGCAGAAATCACACCTTGGCTTGATGCCTGTGAGACTGCAAGAAAGAATATCTATGTTTTCCATCTGGAATAACCCCTGCATACTGAAAATTCAGTACTTCTCACTTTTGTAGCTTCTGCCTATTGACGATTTCTCTATCACATGGCGAGTCTGTGGTTTCTGAATGGTACTTCAGGGATGTTTGGTGACCCATGCAATCCTGCCGTGTTTCTGACACCATTATGAAGCCTGTCTCTTCAAGCAACACAGATATCTGCCAGGACGTCATCCAGCTTCAAGGACTTCAGTGATCACTGAAGTCATAACAGAACCCAGTAGCTTCTCACTCACAGCTAAGTCGAGGCTCATTTATGACTATCATGATCTCTGCATTCAAATTAAATCACTAATTTTCTTTGAGGGACGGGCTTCCATCCACCACATAAATTTACTCCTCCTTTGAAGATCATGTGCAGGATGCCTGCACATCAGAGCAGTTCAAAAGCACTGCAGACATAATCAGGAAGAAAAACAAAACAAAACAAAACTGGAATGAGACAGAGAGGGAAATATGTACAAGGGGAGGCAGTTGTCCTAACAGGTCAGTATTATAAAGACAACAGAATAGTAAGATATGTCCAAACAGGTCCTATCACTGGATTTTATCAAATTCATTGTTGAATGTTGGTCAATACTCCCTCAGGTAACCAAGGATGTCTGATGTCTATGCTCTGTTCAGTCGTTAAGCTCAAAGTACAGTAGAGGTCAATGCATCCCTGACAGAGGATTTCTTGGCAATATTAATTTACACTGAGTATGGTTCAAAGCAAGGGCTGGCTCCTAGGATCCCCTCCCTTGTGTGAGTGCTCCCACAGCTAAGCTGCAGACTCAGCTTTTTCTATTTTGGAGTTTTTCCATAAATATTTGTTTCATGTTACATCTTCATCTACAAAGAGGCCGAACACAGGCGGTCAGAGCAACCCAGACCCTGGTGCCAGAGGCCCTCCACTCAAATCTAAGCGCAGTGTGCGACACCTCTCAGACAGAGGAAGGAGCTGCACCCACCAAACCCACAGCCTTCTCAGTGAAGAACTGTACCAGAGAACACCGCCTCTTTCGGAGAGCCTAGCTCTTTGCTTCCCTGCCACTGAAACGTAGCATTTTCTCCAGTTTCCAGGGGCAAAAAAAAAACCCAAACAAAACAAAACTGAGTTATTAACATTTACGATGTTGACAAAAAAGGCATGACTGTTGCTCTGTTTTTTTCAGCTGTTCAGATGGGCAGCCAAATGAAAATATGACTTTTTCAAATAGTCCTACCCAGGTGTCAACTGGTAGATTCAAAGGTTTCAGTTATTGACACAAAGCTACTTGTGGTTAATGTATTGAATATTTGTTGCAGTACATTTCTAAGAACTGATAAAAGGCTGCAAATGCAAGAGGTTGCCTGTTTTCTCTCCAGCTAATGCCAGTTGTCCTAACAGTCCAGGTAACTTACCCCTCCCTTCGACCTTGCCTCTTCCAAAATTAGCAGCTTCTTAGTAGCTGCTAGCAGCTCATTTTAGAGAATATACTGTTAAGTTTCAACTATAACCACACCCTCCATAGAAAGGTGGTGTCCCCTCTCTCCCCATTAAATAGCTTTTGTTATGTAGTGCAGTAAATTTACCTTCATTATGAACTGATTTTTTAAGAATTATGTGAAAACTTCACAAAACTTCATGGAAGGTAAGGGTTGGGGCAAGGAGTGGGCCTGTGCGAACCTCATGAAGTTTCAACAAGGTCAAGTGCAAGATCCTGCACCTGGGTCCCGGCAATCACCAGTATCAGCACAAACTGAGGGACTATCAACCATGGATTGAGAGCAGCGCTGTGGAGGACTTGGGGGTGCTGGTGGATGAAAAAGTGGACATAAGCCAGTAATGTGCACTTGCCCAGAAAACCAACCACATCTTGGCCTGCATCAAAAGAAGTGTGACCCGCAGGTCAAGGGGGGTGGGATTCTGCCCATTACTCCATTCTGGTGAGACCCCACCTGGAGTACTGTGTCCACCTCTGGAGCCCCCAACACAAGAAAGAAATGCACCTGTTGGAGTGAGTCCAGAGGAAGGCCGCAAAAATGGTCAGAGGGCCAGAACACCTCTCCTAAAAAGAAAGGCTGAGGGAGTTGGGATTGTTCAGCCTGGAGAAGACTCCAGGGAGACCTTATTGCAGCCTTTGAATATATAAAGAGGACTTATAAGAAAGACAGACTTTTCACCAGGGCTTGTAGTGATAGGCCAAGGGGCAACGGTTTTAAACTGAAAGAGGGTAGATTGAGACTGGACACGAGGAAGAAATTAGTTACAATGAGGGTGGTGAGACACTGGCAGAGGTTGCCCAGAGAGGTGGTGGAAGCCCCATCCCTGGAAACATTCAAGGCTAGGTTGGATGAGGCTCTGAGCTCTGATCTGGTTGGAGATGTCCCTGCTCCTTGCAGAGGAGTTGGACTAGATGATCTTTAAAGGTCCCTTGCAACCAAAACCATTCTGTGATTCTGTGAAATCATACCAGTAGCCCAAGCTTCAATGTAATTCACACACTCTAAATGTTAAATGCTCTAAAAATAGCACAACCTCAAGCCCTCCTTCACAAAGCTTTCTTCCATGTTTAGTGATGTCGCTTTGCAGTACTACAACCCCCGTGAACCTATACAGGCATTGAGCTAGTGTAACCAAGAAGAGAATCACACTGCAACACACATATTTTGAATGAAGTTTCCCCTGAAGAGCCATCTGCTCCTCCTTATCCGTTTTTATTTGCATGTGTTCCGCAGCCCCCGTCAGATGAAACTCATCACAAGCCTTACTGCTGGCTGATGCTGTGAAAGGAAGAGCTGATTTCGTTTGGCTGTTGTCCATTTGCATAGATCTTACTAATGAGAGTGTGGATCTTTTTAAACTCTGTTTCCAGCAGACTCCAGAGCCAGGATAAACTCTGTATTTGTGTGCATACAGTGAAGCTCTGTGACAAGTCTGTACTTGAGAACAACTTCAAACCCAAACTCACCTGGCAACCTGGGCACACCCTGTATTTTACTCTTCCAACTTCTGCCACCCACTGCCCACAGTGGATTTACAAATTGGTGTCTAATTGACAAATAACTAGGCAGGCACCTGGATTCTCTTTTCTGTGTTGTGAAAGAAACTGCTTTTCTCATAATTGGTTGCCCTACATCTTACAGGCACTTTAGATTTTATCTGGACTGAAGGATTTTGCCAGCTGAAGTCTTGCTAGCACGGGTTTCTGCTGGTGGTTCTGAAAAACTGCCCAGAAAGGTTGCTTGAAGCAGCCATGGAGAGTGGTATGAGATATTGCAGTAATATTTAGCAAGACTTAACGCCGTTTAAACACACAGAGTGAAAACACACACTAGGGATGGGCTAGTCTGAAACCTTATTTTTAAAAAAATTCTTAAATTTAGTTTGTTCCAGGTCAGTGCGTAAATGGCTCTGTAATTTTTAGAGTCCGAAATAGGTGGTGTGTGCTAGGATTTGGTTTCAGTGGTAGAAGCTGCACACACAATAGGAATTTTTTTTTTTTTTTCAGTTTAACTGTACCCATCTAATATTTCAGCAATTTTTAGCTGCAGACCTGGCCTGAAAAACAGCTGGTTTTAATATCTTGGAAAAGTAATGTGGTCTCATGCAATGATATTAGAAACAGCTGATATTCTCATTTACACAGTAAAAAGAAAAATTAAATTGTTTGATGTGGTACTAAGTACAGTAGTACCCAATATGCTATCTTAGTGATATTAAATTGAAATTTTAACATTCATTGTCATTCAACAAAAAAGACAACTACCTTGTTACCAAAATTGCCATGATTTCATGGCAATGTTTTTGTTTTAACAGAGGACATTTTTGAAAAAAAAAAAAATATGGAAAATCACTCTGACCCCCTTAAATTAGCAACAAAATGGTATCGATATTTAAGGGAGGATGGTATATATATTTAAGGGAAGAAAGCAGAAGGCTGCTGCTGCTCAATATTTAGCTCTGAATTTAAAAGTGCCAGTGATACATAAGAAAAGTGATCTACCTTTTAGAAGGCACGAGATTATTTTGATTTACAGCTCAGCTCTCCAATGGATTTAATGGGGTTAAACAAGAGTAAATACCGAGGCAACAGTTATAAATTATGTCTTGGAAGAAGCAGCTGAAAAAATATAAGCTCAGGCACCGGGTTGCTTACGCAACTGTGTGGCTGCTGCAAAAGTAATTTGCTGTATACCACCACCTCCCCTTTTTCCAGAGCACATGAACCGGGTTTGCAGCATGCTACCCGGCGGCTGTACGCTCTCAGGATTTAGTTTAGCATCTGATCCCTGAGAAGACAGTCACCATCCGTGAAGTATTGCAAGATCTCAGCTCCTCCTGAAACCAACTGGACTGAGAAGCTCAAGAGCCTTGCAGGGTCAGACCTCTCCAGTAGCTCTTCCAAATGTCTGGGAGTTGAAAAATACCATGCAGTTCATCCTGCAGGCACGGCTGGAGCTTCAACAGGTATGCCGCATCTGAGAGGTCTCCCTAGCAAGATTTTCTCATTCATTTAAATTAATTTATGGCCTCAGAGGACATGGTATGAATCACAATAGTGCCTTATGGAGCTCCCATTCCCTTGCAAATTCTCATGCCTGTGTGATCCCTTTACCAAGGCAAATCAAGTGTGTGTGTGTGTGTGTGCGCGCAGCCATGTGGTAAACTGATCCGACTGGAAAACAACCTCTTTTTTCTGCATCATTCTAGGTTGTTCCAGTTCCACCGCTGGGGTCACCACCTAGCTATGCAAGCTGCTGCAAGGGTGGTTCATGGAGGAGATGTAGTCATGGATGGAGAGGTGAGAATCAAGCTGGTAAGGCAGCTTAGGCAGCACTACCACCCAATGTGAAACTAGGGTCTGGCGCTGTATGCGTTGCAAGGAAAGGAAGGGAGCCACAACAGCGTGCAAACAAGCGTTGGCTTACAGACGCCTTGCACAGACTCAGCCATGTGCAGGACACTTTAAGGCCAAACCCCAAATCCCTCACATAGCTGTTACAGAAGTCTTTGGACCACACAAAGAAAAGCAGGAGGAAATCAGAGCTGTAACTAAATTGGGTGAAGTTAGGTCACCATATAAGCAACTTCAGGAAGGGAAGTTCTCATGATGTATGTTGCTAAGGGAGAGACAGAATAAAACCTGCAGCTGACGCACTTCTTGCAATTAACTTTATCCATGCATGACAATCTGAGCCAGCCTCACTTCTGCTTTCCCATTTTAGTAAAATGTTTTAAACAAGGTATTCATTCTTTAAAGACCGGAGCTGGGACCCTCATTTAGATGTCTATAGTGTGGGTTTCTTGATAGCTGTCTCCTCTTAGGAGGAATGGAATTGCATCCTAGATGTGCATGAGCCATGGCAGAGGGTGGCTGGCTTGGAAGCAGGGATGGAGGTGTTAGGTGAAACATCTTGAAGATGGGGGCATTGCCCACAGCCCCCATCTCGGTGCCATGGAGTGGGTAACAGTCACTGATGTGGCAGGATGTGAATGGGAAAAATGTCAGTGAACAGAGTCCCCAGAACTACCTCTGAGGGTGTTTGCCCCAAAGCAGGTCACGCTAAAGAGGAAAACAACAATAATGAAGTTTGCTTAAGAGATGGCCATCAACTGGATTAAATAGTAACCAGGAAATTACTGGGAGACTTCTGGAAAAAAAAAAAAAAAAAGAAAAAGAAAAAGGGAGTGAGCTTCAAAAGAAGTCTAAACAAAGCATACAAGTTCATGATGAGGGAAGAGAAACCTGGCCTGACAACGCAAAACATCACCTCATTGGCATGGGTACGTGAATTATGAGTGCCTGTAGCTCTGTGCCTGTGGGAGGGGGTTGAAATTTGGGGGATTATTCACAGAAGGATGTTCAGGCATTTGTAGGTGTTGGCTAAGATTCTGGGTTATCTGTTGTGTTGCTGATACTGATCTTGCATGTATAGCACACTGATCATCAGGTGATTATGTGATATTAATGACCAATTATTAATGAATCCCTGTGATTGAAACCACATGGATGGAGCAGTTTTTCCCTGCGATGGGAACTAGCAAATTCTACCCTTCTCTTACTGGCAAAAATACAGACTGCAGTGGAAGTAAGGCTGAAAAACCTTAAATGCAGGTTTATTCATACATTTTGTCCCTGAGACAATCCTTCTGTAATTCTGAATTCCTTGATAATTCTGGATTTTTCTTCTTTTTCTTCTCCAGCAGCCTTTCATTGTTATTCAAAGCAGACAGGAGCACATTCATTAGCCTAGATCACATGAATGTGTCTATGTGGGAGGAATTTAGCTCCATAACAATGCTGATAATACTATTTACTGCATTTCCCCCTCTTTATTTGTAGTAATAGGCCAGTTTGGATGTTCTGGTATTTTTTTCCCATGTAGAAAAGCACCAATATTAGATGTGAATTTCACTAAACAAAATCTGTTCCGTGCTCCAAACCAGCTTTCTCTGTCATTACTAAATTCAGTGACGGTCACAAGGCTGGTTTTCCATTTCGAGTTAGAACTACAAAGTTTCTACATATTACTGATAGATTTTTAATTTTTTTTTAACCAATACTTCACTGAGAAGTATCACAGGATTTCAGTGTCTGTGTGCACACATTTCAGATATGTTTAGACTGGAAAACCTTTTCTAAATGTCAGGTAATTTAAAACAAGCACTTTTGGTTTAGACTGTTTTCTCATTCATTGGTACCAGATTTGTGCTACAGCATCACCTAAGAGTATAAATTCCATCCATATGAAGTGCGAGCACACAATACCACTTCTGTCATGTTAAGAGCAGAGGAGATGGTGTTTACACTAGTGGTGTGGTCCCTAGGGGCTGGCAAATGATATCTGATCCGCTGTAAAATCTGCTTGGACATAACTGTCTCTGCAAAATATGTATTACACTTTAGCTGGCATTATGAGTTTGTAGCACTTTGTGTCAAGTAACTGCAGTGGTTTTGATCCAGTGCTTTGTGCTCTGCGATCCCATGGAACCGTGGCCTTGGATGGAATTCAGTCTCCATGAACTGAGCCACCACCCTCAATAAGATGAAGAGCTTCTTGTCTTCATGAAAGCCAGCCTGTTCTTCACCACAGCATCATCTGGTCTAATAAAAGATAGGAACACGATTCCAAAAATGAGACTTTTAGCTCTGCTTGCAATACAAACAACACATCAGTCCATAAATCAGTCTAATTAAACAAATGCAAGACTGTCCTGGAAATAAATTTCAACTGCTTTTGCAAGATTTTTTTAGTTAAACATTTTAGTGTTGCAAATACTGAAAAGTGGAAGTTAATAAAATAAACTCAGCACGCATATTGGTTCATGTTACACTTGAAAGGTCAGTGGATGTCTAAATAGCAGAACTCCTGTTTAAAAATGGAAGGCAGAAGTAAGCGAATGACTACTCATCAGTTTCAAAGATGCTGAACTGCGAACATCTGCATTTCCATCAACACTGTTAACCAGGATGAAATGTACCAACTACAATTACTTTACCATCTACTGTGAAGATAAGATGCTTGGAGGAAAAAAGAACTTGTTTGTTGAACTGATACACGTTTTGTGTACTTTTCCATGTAGACAATGACCTAGAAGCTTGATGACAGAGGCAACAGCGAGTATCTTGAAGCAACATATTTTGGAGTCTGATGACACTTTTCTTGCTTCTGCTGCTCAATCATTCAGCAGTAGGGGCAAACATTTTTTTTTTTTCATAACAGACAGCAGATGTTACCAGGATTTATCTTAGAAATTGATCTTTTAAGCAGCGGCCCTGCAGACTTAGGAAATGGCATGAGAAGACACTACAGAATGCTCTCCAGCGTTATAATATGGAAGCTTTTGAAGGTCTGCCTCTGACAAATGGACCCCTCTCAGCAGCCACTGTAACATTTTGCAGAGTAAGACATCCTGTGGAAATACTCAGTTCTTCTAGCGCGTTCCTGGGAACTGCTTATTGCCAGAACAGATGAAGCATCGCTTCCTCATCATGCAGCTCTCCAATGCAGCAGTTGCACAGTTCAGAAGTCAGAAGTCGGATTTATAATTCTGGAAATAAAACATTTATCACTTATCAGTTGGGTGCTGAACACTGGAATAGAAAAGAGCCCTTTTGTTCCATTTAAATGAAGGAGAGACCTTAACGTAAATTTGGTGCTCTGACTTAACATTTTCTTTTGACTCACATAGTTTTCCCAAATTTCCCAATAAAGACTGGAGGAAAAGAAGCTGTGGCTATCAGGCTCACTTAATACGATGACTTGCAGTGACTAATCCTGATTGATCTTTTACTTTCTCTGTTTGCAACTATGGTTCTCAGCATTTTTATTTTGGGTGCCTTCCTTGGGTGCATTATTTAATGCAGGTGCAATCATTTGATTTGCTACAGAAGTTTTGTCAGAGTTACAAAGTATTTAACTAGTAATAAGTGATTCATCATCTGCGATGGGCAACATAAAAAAGGAAACCAAATCTTTCTAGATGTGACTTGTCTACTGATAGAGCTGTAGCTCCTCGGTCCATTTTCTTTTGTGACAAAGCTGGTTTAACAAGCAGCCACCCCTATATTTTGCCCCCATCTGCTTTTTCTTCTCACATACACACACATTTCTTCACCTGTATCAGTCTTGTGGAGCTGTGCTGTACATTGGATTGCCAAATAATGAAAGTTAATAATAAGCTACAATTCCTCTTTATTTTTTTTTCCTTTTAATCTATAGTCTGAATTACAGTGGCACTGGTAACTGAAGCAGTAATAAACTGCAGAGTAAATGTGGGAACACATAGCTATGAGACAAGACAGAACTTCTTAAGCCAGTTTTGCCATCTGAGAAAATATATGATGTATTTACCCAGATGGGATATGGAGAAGTATGGTCCACGTTAACAGTATCTTGTCTCTCTCTGTCTCACACTCCACTGTAAGTGGTAAGCAGTGTGTGAGCTTGACTCTCTACCCTACGTAAAGAGGACTCAGTGCAGTCGAGAGCAAGTTCTTAAATGTCTCCATTTCCTGTGTCTTTAACCTCCGGTGTGATTCACCCGTCTCCCTTTTTCTACTTAACCCACCCTTCCCCACAGGCTTCACTTCAGAAATTGCTATGCAAATCATGTTTCTAAATTATTGCAGTTTTTTTTAGCTGTACTCCTAAGGAATAGTTGCGTCCTGAGCTACGTAACAGGTTAAAACCAGAAGTTATTTAAATATGCATGTACATATGGTATTTTACTTACTTTAAAGACACTCTATAATCCTCGCCTCAGCAGTTGTATTGGTAGAAAGTTTACTATTAAAAACATTCAAAAGTGATGTTTTTTCAACTGTTTCTGATGTTCAGTTCATAGCTACAAGGATTATCTTCTATTGAGATGCCAAGTTTTCCCATCTGCCTTGAAACAGACAATACTGGAAAGCCTTTACAGGTGATCTTAATGGAAAACTGCAAGGTCTTTTCATTTTTCTTTTCCTGACCTCCTGAGTCCAGCTCTACTCCTTCTGAGATCAATTCCACTCTGTCCTTTTCTCTGCTCCATGATTTCACAGAATCATAGAATAGTTTGGGTTGGAATAAACTTTTAAAGGCCATCCAGCCCAACCCCCCTGCAAGAAGGAGGGACATCTCCAACCAGATCAGGTTGCTCAGAGCCTCATCCAACCTGGCCTTGAGTATTTCCAGGGATGGAGCATCTACCACCTCTCTGGGCAACCTGTTCCAGTGTTCTACCACCCTCGTTGTAAATTTTTTTTCCTAATCTAAATATCTGTCTAATCTAAATCTGTCTTCCTCTGTTTTGAAACCATTACCCTTCATCCTATCACAACAGGCCCTGCTAAAGAGTTTCTCCCCATCTTTCCTATAAGCCTCCTTTAGGTACTGGAAGGCTACTATAAGGTCTCCCTGGAGCCTTCTCTTCTCCAGGCTGAACAACCTCCACTCTCTCAGCCCATCCTCAAGTGCTCCAGCCCTCTGATTGTCTTTGTGGCCCTCCTCTGGACTCGCTCCAGCAGGTTCACATCCTTCTTATATTGGGGGCTCCAGAGCTGGAAGCAGTACTGCAGGTGGGGTCTCACCAGGGCAGATTAGAGGGGCAGAATCACCACCTTTGACCTGCTGGCCATGCTGCTTTTGATGCGGCCCGGGATGCGGTTGGCTTTCTGGGCTGCAAGTGCACACTGCAAGCTCATGTTGAGTTTCTCATCAACCAGCACTCCCAAGTCTTTCTCCTCAGGGCTGCTCTCAATCCATTCTCTGCCCAGCCTGTATTTGTGCTAGGGATTGCACTGATTAAAAGGATGTGTGGACACACACTTGATTCTCTCTTCTAATGACAATAATTTCATTCATTACAACAGCCTTTAAAGTCTTTAAAAAGGGCTTAATCTCATCTAAAACATGAATGCGTGTTAATTATGGCAGTTGCATAGTACCAGTAATGCCCAGAGTCGGAGTTCCTGAGCAGGAATGGCTAAGGTGCCTTCAGTCTCCTTGCCCTCCCAACCTGGGTGGCTGAGCCACTCAAATCAGCTGTTAAACTACTAGGATTAAATGATGTTGTCACAGAAATTATGGTCTTTGGCTGTATTTGCACTGACTACATATTTGTCAAGAAGTAATCCACCAGAGCAAAGTAGGATGTGCATTGCTCTGATGGAGATGTGCCACAGCACTGTAAGGTCTACCAGCAAATGGAGGCTAGGGTAGCTCACTGAGGAGCAGCATGGCCAGCCACCCAGCAGCCGGGTGGAAAGCTGAGGACACTGTCACAAGCTGTCATTCCCTGCCAGGGTACTAGCATCCTCAGACATGTTTAGTAATGTGACTGGATGCTTGTAAATCAGCATGTCTGGAATTTTTTAGAGAGTCACCTGACCACCAATTTCCTGGATGCATGTTTGGCTTGGGATAGTTATCCTATCATAGTAATTGTTTTGATTCTACATGCTATTATTTTTACACTTCCTTCTTTTAGCGTATTGCTGATGTTTTTACTTTAAGCCTATTACAGGTAGCTCTTTCCTGGAGAATTAGGAAAGATGATTCTTTACCAAAGATAGAATTTAGTCATTCTGCAACATTAGCCTTAAAACTCAAAAAAAAAAAAAAAAGCCTTCAGGGCTTCTCCGTAGAAGTCTTCCAAATAATTGCCAAAGTTGAGCTATTTTAGTTGTATGATTAAAAATACTCCTCTCTCTGATTTAAAAAAAAAAACAAACCATGCCTATTTATTTCAGGCAGTTTGATGCAAACGTTATGGAGTCAGCACTGTCTTGGGCCCCTGTCAGGAACAATGCCTTGAACGTGTTTAAATAAACTGTGTTTGAGACACCACAGATATCTGCTATCAGTTCTCTCCAGTGTATCCCTTTGTAACTCAAAGGTCTCACAGCTTGACAACTGCTGAAGTTTATAAGCCATCTACTTCCATGCTCAAGAAGTAGAAAAGGAGGAAGAATACCCTATGGAAGCCCATTGATGTGAACTCTTAATCCACCATCTCTGCTCCCAGACTCACTCTGCTGGTTTTTGACATTCTGCTGGAACGTTTTGGGCAGGTTTTTGCTGATGCTTTTCATTTTGGCGTATACAGTAGACAAAATAGCTTGTTTTTTCCCTCTTCCTAAACCAATGCGGGTCATTCTGGTATTAGGGCAAGATGCCAGTTTGGCTCTCTCTGGTCTTGTTGAGTTTCCACCTTGTCAACTTTGTAAACAGGCAAGCGCTTCCTTCTTTTTCCTTGTGATTCTACATCCAGGTTTCTAATATTTCTGTTGGTGGCATCTGCAAAAAAGTACAGAGGCTTTGCTTTGCCAAGCAAAGGGTCTGACACAAGACAAGAGATCCTGACAATACATGTATACATGAAGAGAGCAGCATGGAGAGAAAAAGAAGCACCAAATTGATATGGAAATCTTTGAAATGCTACCACACTCTTCTTGCGCAGCATGGCTTTCAGACATGTTTAGTATTTTGCATTTGTATAATGCTTTTTGTGCAAGAATTTTGGAAAACTTTATGGGAATTAAGCGCAAATTCCCTAGCTGGTTTTTGCCAGACTTCAGTAAGAAATCCAGCATAATTATGAATACATCTATAGCCTTTTCCACCTTACTACCCGTTCTTCCTCACCTGAACGTGTCAGTTTCTCAAAAGTAAACTTTATTTTTACACATAACCACGTGAAATTACCATTTTATAGCTGAGAATTTGAAACACACACCATAGGATAATGCCCAGACCGAGTTCAGACAATAACTATGCAGCTTGGCTAGCAATTACCCCTAAGTTTTCACAGCCCAAACCCAGTGCCCTATTTACTGTCTGAATAATCATCTGTGCTTAAAAAGGGAGGCAATTACTCCAGAGCATCTGAAAGCCACATTTTCAGCTGCAGCCCTGTTTTACATTCTGTTTACTGTTTCGACTTATTTCTGCGTGGTACCATCTGGACTCTTTTCTACTTCCTCATGGTTTGCAATTGCCTAAGTTCCTGTACTTTTTTTTTTTTTTCATTTTGTGGACAATCAGCATTTTTTAGCTCCACAAATACAGCTCAGCATTCCTTCACTTTATTTTTAGCCCAGACTGGCTACTAGGCACTGCAGCTTGCTAGCTTTGAGCCCGCTGAGGCAGCTGACTCAGAGACCAGCCTGGCAGATGGCTCAGTTCCTTTCTAAAAGCCAAGCGAGAATGGATCTTTGTCACTTCTAATACACCAGCTGGCTGCAAATCCTCAACACAGCTGATCTTTGAGGTGTGCCTGCACATCTTGCCTGCGGGCCCCAGCATCCCCCACCCCAAATGAGAAAACGCCCTCCATTCGCACCCAATTGACTTATCTTGGGTTTGTTTGGCTTTAGAATAGGATAAAATAGAATAGAGTAATTCAGTTGCCAGGGACCTACGGCGATCGTCTAGTCCGACTGCTTGACCACTTCAGGGCTAACCAGAAGTTAAAGCAAATTATTAAGGGCATTGTCCGAGTGCCTCTTAAACACTGACAGGCTTGGGACCTCCTCAGGAAGCTGCGGAGAGCAACGAGGTGGCCCCTCAGCCTCCTTTTCTCCAGACCAGACAAGCCCAGCGTCCCGAGCCGCTCCTCACAGGTGGTTTTTGTTCTCGTTCGGGTTGGGTTTTGTTTGGCTTTGCTGGGTTTTGTTTTTCTCTCCGTCGCGCTGCGGCACTGAGGGCTGCCCCTTAGTTACCGGAGAGCCCGCGGACCGGCCCTGCCACCACCGCCGGGGCTGTGGGCGGGGCCCAGGCCCCGGGCAGCTCCGCCCTCCCGCGGGCGGCCCCGCGCCGGGGCGGCCGCTCCGTTCCCCCGCAGCGGGAGGGCCGGCGGTCGCCGCCGCAGCGGCAGCAGCGCGGGCGGTGGCGGGATCTGCGCCGTGGTCCGGCGGACGGGAGCCGGGGTCGGAGGAGCTGGGCGTTGCGGTCGCAGGTAGGACCGGTGCCTCGTAAAGGAGGGTGGTGCGCATTGCTGGCGCGGGGGGGATGTTCCCGTGCCTCTCTCCACGTTAAATCCCTTCCAGCGGGTTCCGGTGGGCTCCCGTGTGAAGCGCTGCCGCTGGTGCTTCCCCCTGCCCGGCACCGAGGGCTGAGCAGCCGCCGAGCCGAGCACGGGGGCTGCGTTGCCACGGGGTCTGCTCCGTTTCTTCCTCGTTTTACAGCGAACTGATCGACACCACAGATGGACACGTTCCTCTTATGCCTGCAGTAGGCATTCCCGTTGTGTTGGTTTTTTGTTTGTTTTGTTTTAAATTAGGCTCTTTCTAACACAGTTTACCATTGTTGCTGAGCTCTGCTTTTCGGTAAGCTCCTAAGCGTGCAAAGTCAAGACCGAAAACAGTTCAGAACATTCAATGCAGAGTCTGCAAAACACATGGAGACTCGCGGGTCAGGCCGTGGGGATTGTAATTCCTTCTCTGTTGCTTCCAGGTACTTCACGGCAAGAAAAAAAATGAATGTTTTCCCACCATGTCTCTCCATGCGGTAGTCGTGGCCGGCTCCAGCGGAACAGAGATCTTCCAGCACCCCTGCTCTGAAAAGGTGGGGCAAGGAAGGCACCCGAATGTTGCCTCTGGGTTTTTGTTAGCTGGGGGGACTGTTTTCAAAATAGTTGGCAGTGGTTGTGGTAAATATTTTTAAATGCTGGCGGTTTCGTCACGGAGATAATTTTGGAAATACAGTCCCAATATTGAGAGGTGGAAAGGCTGACTTACTTATCCTACAAAAGATGTCAAACTGAGTGGGGTTTTACTTTTCATGCACCTCTGTTGTCACATCTCCTTATAAGTGCCCTTTAATTGTCCTTTTTTTCTTTTAGTTTGATAGTTGACTATTTTTCTCAGAGCTCTTTCCCAGTCCGTGATATAGTTGAAACTGTAACATCTTGAAAGTAAATAGAAATCCTCAGAACACCGGTTGCTTCTGATAAGATCTAAGAGATGGGTGGGTTGATTAAAAACAGATAAAAATCTTAAAACTTAGCACTCTTAATGTTTACGCTTCCTGATAAAGTACTTGCACTCACCCTGGTGTCAGGCAGTTGTGATAGCTGCATCCTAAGAGGTAGTCTGTTAATTGCTGATATTAAAGACAATTTTTGAAATAATTAAAGTAACTAATAAAAATTAGTTCCTGTAAGATCTACTTTATCTAATAATACTGACAATATGATATTTATGTGTATAAAGCCTGCCTACATGACAGTTTCTCTAAATTAGTGCAGAGAAAAAAAAAGCAAATAAAAAAAATTATTTTAAAAGCACTATCAGATACTGAAAAGAGTATTTTTCTAAGCACTGGCATAATCAAACGCTAAATATTTGAAATTCAGCATATTAGTTTTGGCCTAAAATATTATTCTTCAGTTAAAAGGGAAATTTTTTGTGGGTTTTAACTTCTTCTGCTTTCCATGAGTCTGAAGGATATCAGGACTAGATCTGCTCTCTGAGTCACCTCACTCTCCCACGGGTCCCTGTGGGGAACACAGTGGTCAACACAGGATGGCAGACGACAGCGCATCTTTTAATTCCCTTCCTCTGCATGAGATCACAGGGTGCAGGGAAGGGCAAGAGACATCCTGGGGACATTTCTGTGTGAAGACATTTTCGCTGGTGCCTGCAAGTGGGGAGAAGGCAAGGGGGACGCCTTGGTTAAGTGCCTTTTAATGCCCATCGGAGCAGGGCACCCCTTTGCTTTCCCTGGTTTCTGTGATGTGCTCTGCAGGTCTGTGACATACATGAGGCAGTGGAGAGGGAGCAGGAAGTGACCCTCATAAGGAAATCGTGAGCTTGGGGAGGAGACCTGCGGCTTTGCTGTCCTGAGTGTATCTTACTCCCTTGTTGGAATTAGCCTCTCGGTATCTCTGCTAAACTGCTTGCCCTGGTTCAGCTTAACGCTGGTTTGACAATACAGTAAATCTGGCTTTGGGGTTCGAAATACCAAATTGGAAGCGTCATATGACTGCACAAAGCAAAATGCTGATCTGACTGCTCAGTCAGTTCAAATGCATTCAAAATTTTTGTCAGCTTAGAGTGGCAGGCTTGGATGCCAGGTCAAGTATTATCTGTGTCGCTTCTTGCTTTATGCTGGACCAACTACGTTGCTGATGTATATCATGTTCTATCAAATTAGGCAGACGTGATTATGTGACCACACTTGCTCCCCGTCGATACAGCTGGGAGATCAAGCAGCACATGTATCGGGTGCTTGTGAGGTCAGGGCCTCGTAGATTTAGTTCATAGCTTTTATATGTCTAAACAGGCCTGTGCTTCCAGCTACAGATTGGTGGTTCCTTTCAGTTCTTTTCCACTTCATTGCTGCTGTTTTGACAGATATATAGACATCTGATTCAGCGTTTTCTCATGCATGCCTCAGGCACAAGTTTAATTCTCCTACCATGGCGAGTTTCTTTTAGTCACCCGCCTTCTGGAGTGAAATGCAAGATGCAGAGTTCAGATGGCAGTGCTCTTCAGATGGTGTATGCTTCTGGGGAAGTTTTCAGACAACCAGAAGTACAGGCAGTGGTTAGGTGACTGTCGGCAGACCTTAGCACAGTGTTCTTCCTGCTGGGATGATGTGAGATTGGGAGTACCATTACCAGAGTACTGTTGTGTTATAACCAAATTGTCTGCCTGTGTGTTCTTCTTCTAGTTAAACCATGAAAGCCTAAAGGTGACTTTCCCCCAGTCAGCGTATTCTTCAAATCCCTCAGCGAGGATTAGCTGCCTTGCTCCGACACCTCAAATCTCTGTTCTCTCAGGTATGCCAATTTGTTTTAAAATGCCTCCCCCTGGGGTGTTTTGCTGGTGCTTGTAGTGCTAGCAAAAGCTATCGATGTTTGTGCGTATTAAATAAGTATAGTCTGGTTGGAGAGGGAACCTTGCTTACTGGCTTTGAAGATGGGACAACATAAAACTATTTTATACAATTTGAAAGTATGGGGGTTTTTTTGCCTTTTAAATGGTAGTTTGGCCATTCTAGTTATGGGTTTATATATAGCATTTTGGGTGCTCAAGAGTAAAATACTTGAACTGTTCATATGATTCTTGGGAGGTTACCTCCTTATTCATTCAATTAATAGTTTCTCAGATTTTAACAGATTACCATCATTACTCACATATGTATCAGTTGCAAAACTGAACTTGAGATTTTTAAAAAAAAATTTTTTTTTTTTTAATTGGAACTAACCTGTTTCTGGTAGTAGCTTAAAATGTGGCATTTGGTTTGTTTTTATTGTTGTTGTGTGTTTTGGTGTGGTTTTGGTTTTTTTTTGGTTTTTCTTTTTTTTTTTTTAAGCTTGGCAGAGCAGAAGCATGAGTTGAATTTTTAAAATTTGTTCTTTTTTTCTCTTACTATCCACTAAGAACAAGTACTTGGCAAAGTAAGTCAGCATGGTTATATGATTAGTTGTAGAGATGCTCCATAATGCTGGAGTTGTGGCGATGACGAAGGATGAGAGGTGATGGGAAGGCTACCAGGATGGGCTTTGCAATAGGAGAGCAGAGCAGAAGAGTTAAAGAGAGCAAGACTAAATGTTTTGCACAGAGCAGATGCTTTTTTTCAGCCCAGGTTAAGGTATTCCTGTGCAACTGAAATGTCATCGTTACCAAAATTGCTTTCTTTTCCTGAAAAGATTGAAATATATCTGTCTGAAAGTCAGCTAGCTTTTATTTTCCTATTCCTGCCCCTTACACTCCCACGGCTGTCTATGTTGGCAAGGTGTTTCTTTCCAAGTGCAGCCAGTAAAATGTGCAGTTTTGCTGCTTTTTCTGCAAGAGCTTTGTACTGGTAAGTGGCAGGTGGCTGATCCTAATTACTGATAAACTCTTCAGCTAATTTTGACCCGAGTTTGCTAGGACAGCACTGCTAGCAGCTTTCTCAGTATAGCTTATACAGGACGTTCTTAATTTTTTTCAGCTTCCATTTGATAAGGACTGCTCTTTTACATAGACGTGTTTTTCCAAAGTAGGTGGGGGTTTTTGTTTTGGTTTTGATCCCTTCATTAGTAAACTTTCTTATCATGCAGTTTGAGTGCATGCTGACTTCCAGGTGAGTGACTTGTGGAGCGGTTTCCTGTTTTCCATTGAGATCTCCAAGGAGAGCAACCTCTGGGCAAAGTCTGCAATACTTGCTGCTTTTTTCACCAGCAGTGTTTGACATTCCTTATGGTCCTAACTAAGGGTTGTTTGCCCTGGAAATTAATCTTCTTGATTATGTCTATTCTTAGAATTTTACAACTGACTTATCTTCCCCAAAGGAGATAGTTAACTTCATCGTCATGATGTAGTCAATAGTTTCTTCCTGAACATAGACTTTGTGTCTAATTACTTCATTGCTTGGGTGACAGAAGTTCCTGTGAGGCTTTTTGTTCAAGGTATAGGACTTCAATTTATTCTTGAATAGCTACTGGTTGTACATCATGCATGTACATCATGCGCGCTTGTACATCATGCTGGTGTTGCCATGTTTGCCAAGAAAAGCAGTTTTTCCATTTTCTATTGAACTCCGGTTTTGCAGTAGATTGCGCAGGACCTGGGCAAGCAGTACTTTTGATTCATTCAGAGGCATTATAATGAACTTGCTGTGATAGAGCTTTATTTTATTTATGGGTTCACATAAATGTTGGCACCCTTATGAGTAATGGACTGAAAGTTACTTTAGCCGTATGCACATGAGGAGTGCCTGACTGAACCGAAACATACAAGCACGTGACCTTTTATTTACTAAGTGTATTTTTTTTTTTTCCTTCCTGCTGTATTGGTACTCCATATATATGTCTTGCTATACTATGAGCTTCTTTTTTGCTAGCAATAGAATCAGTACTTTTACTGGTAACTGTACCTCATCCAGTTTTGTAGAAGAAGGATGTTTTTGAGCACACTGACAATCAGTCACCATTAAAGTCCTAACTAATTGTGTTTGTGTAGCAGCAGCATACTTTACTGTTGGTTTACTACCTAGCCTTATCAATGACAGAATTGCTTCCTGGCTGCAGAAAGCAAGAGCTTTCTTGCAGGAAGAGGCAGCAGAGTGATGCACGGATTCAGTTCTTCCCTTTCTTCTTACCCACGTTAAAAATAATGTTCATTTTACTCATCTTGTAAGTTAAATTTCAAATTTTTGGGGGAGAGGATTGTTTTGTAACCTCTCAGTTTCTTCCCTTTTCTGAACAGATGAATACTTAAGGCCAGCAGTGATTGGACATGCTGGAAGTTTTGGATCGTACCCAAACAGTGCTGAAGCTATCAAAGACATTCTCATGTCTGTTTTAAATGCATCTGGTTTGAAGCCCTCTTTGGTGCTGGAGCAGAGCACAATGCAGGGAGCTGAGCATCTGGACAGTGACATGGAACGGTGGGAAGAAAGCAGCGATGGGGATAGCCATGATGACAGCGACAGCGATTCCGCACATCACAGCACTGCCTGTACACAAACAGACATTCGGTTTACAAGGCACCGGGCATGTTGGGACAACACGTGCTGTGATTCCTCTAAACCTTCACTGGATACTTTCTTTTGTCCCCATGACTCTGACAAGGATCCTGCTGCTTCCTCCTTGAATGGTTTCACTCTTTCGGATGTATCCCCTCTGAAGAGGGACTGCTTTACCCAGGTGACATTAACAGGAGGCACTGTCACATCAGCTGTTCTGCATTCTAGAAAAGAATGTTATACCTCCCCTGAACAAGACTTGACTTTCCCAAGGTTTCTTCCTGATTCAACTGTTGAGAAGACAGCAGATCTGTTAAGATACCCTGATGCTATGGAGCCTGCACCTGTCAGCAACAATGACAGCAATTCTTCCAGTGGATTTTCCCAGTCAGAGCCAGTCAATCAAACAGGTAATTTCACAGGTCTATTTTTGGTTTAAGATTTCTGTGCTGGAAAAGATAACTGTAACTGAAATGGGCCTTGTTTATGGTGATTGCGAATTAGACAAATGCTGTCATTCAAAATAGAGAAGAAGGGAGAAAGAGCTTAAAAACGAAGGAGAAGCAGAGGGTTGGACTCGGTGAAATGGGAGATATTCTTGCTTGCAGTAGTCGTTCGACTTGTGATGCAGAAATGCTTCTGTAACATACAACCTTCGGTAAAATGTAAAAATTGCTGAGCTGTGAGCAATGTAGAACATCTACTGGATGAGGCTTCCACCATCTTCATCATGTCTTCACCATTACCCTTCTCCCAAAAGCAGATGGCATGGATCTGGGCATTTGGTAGTGATTCACTGGTGTGTCCTTAGGACATCTCCTTGTATTTGACATGAGCTGGAGGACAGCGAGTGCTTTGATTCTGCTCTGGAGGCAGAGCATCCATTCTCATTATGACTAAATTGGCTTGTGCCAGAGCGGGGCTACTTTTCTTCTTCCCCTTTCCAAGTGCACCTGCCGTCTCAGAGACACATAGCCCTGTCTGATGCAGACCAGGATCTTTTTACCCCTCATCAGCTTCTGACCCTATGGATAGTCCCACACGTTGTCTGGACTGAGGGCTGCTAGCAAAGGGTCCCTCTCCTGTTTCTGCAGTGGGAAGGGGCTCAGGGCAGCACAGGCCCGGAGGCCAGGACCTGTTCAGCCCCGTACCCCCAAGATGGCTGACGGAGCGGCTGGCCTGGCCTCAGGGCTGCGTGTGCCTCTACAAGGTGTGCTGGCCTTCCTGGGCTGCAGGCCAAGGCCTCTGCCCCTCAACTGGGACAGCAGAACAATCCCCTTGTGTTTAATACCTAATATTGTTAAGAACAGCCTTTGCTACAGCAAGAGGAAGCATTTTTATTTTATTTATAAAGGGTGTTATTGATACCTAAGGGCTTATTCTTGCTAAATACTGAGCCTCGGAAAGAAGATGCAACTGAGGCCTGATTTTCTACTGGAAAGGCGACAAACGGTAGGGAGCACTCAGCCTGCCTTTGTATTATAAATGTCATTTTTAGGCAAAGGCTGGCTGGGTTTTTGTTGTTGTTTTGGTTTGGTTTTCGTTTTTTCTTCCTTCTCCCTTTGGTCAATAGTAGTCCTATTGGTGACACTCTGTTGAGCTCAGCTTCCAAGCTCTGGTCCTTCCTAGCTATTCACCCAGAGCTCCTCCAAGGCCTCCAGTCAGCAGTGAGATCTCAGATAGACACGTGCTGTTGTGGGACTGGGAGCTCACAATAATGACGACTTTGTCATCTGGGATAGGCTGTGGTCACCAGTTAGCATGGCGATGATGGTGGTGGTTTCCTTCTGCTGGGTGTTTTGTGGGTCCCATGCATTTGAGAGATGCCCGGCAGGGAGAAGGGAACCACACCCGGCGTTTGGATCCGGCTGGGGCCAGTCACGCAGGTTTGGGTAGCCTGATCTGGGAAACACAGCCCAGGCTCTCCGTCTCAGCAGGGACCGCGAGACACGTGTATAGGAACAAATAAACAGTGCGTGACTCTATCTTCTGGCATGAGCGGGACGTGTCACAAGCTTGCTTAGGGTCAGTAATGCTGCTGGCTCTCCAGAAAGGAAATGGAGGAATACAGCTACAGAAGTAGCATCCTTGATTTTATGAAGAAATGCTTCTCACATGAGTTGGAATCCAGTTAGACACTGCACAATGTGGCAGGCTCTATCTGCGTTAAACTTTGGTCTGTTCTGTACAAAGTGAAAATTCCTGCATTTCATTGTTCCTTGTTGCTTCCAGCCATTTAACTCGATGCTGGGTAGCCTGGGGTCAGGGGAGTGAGGTCTCATTCTCCCCTGTGTTGTGCATGACTGAGGACAGGAAAAGCAAACAGCACTCTGGAAAAAAAAAAAAGAAATAAAATGCCTAATTTGAAGGCAGGAATTACACAAGAGCATCTCCTGACATGTAATCCTTTCCATTGCTGTCTCATAGGTGATGGTTTTTCACTTTTGTTTCTCAGAGGAGAATTGGTGAGGTATGGACAAGGTGTAAGAAAATTACATAAGATGACTTAAAAATAAATATTTTTTTTTTCAGTCAGATTTAATGTTTGTGGGGTTTTTTTGGTGGGATTTTTCTGCTGGTCCTGTGAGACTCCTGTTAGGTCTTGTTCATACTTTTAAGGGCTATTATCCAGTGGCCTCATGCAACCTGAAAAGGCTCTGTCATTGTTAATGAAGAGCCTGTGACTGAAGTTGGTGTTTTCTGGGGGCTTTGTTGTGGCTGGTGTGTCACTGGCAGTTCACAGGGCTCATCCTTACTTTTAACCTCTGTGTGCATCAAGGTCACTTCCTTCTTTGGTGCTTGAGAGCTGTTTCCCTAGCAGCATCCAGGCAACAGTGCTCGGGAGCAGAAGGGCAACCAGATTGGTCTTTGTGTCAGACCCAGAGCTGAGTCCCATTGCGAGATGTGCTGGGCTCTTTCCCACTTTGAGTTAAAGATACAAGTGGGTTGCAAGAGGTGAGCAAGAGGAAAAGCTCCCATTAGATTTCAAAGTGATATATAAGGTGAATTGCATCTTGCATTGTAAAGAGAAAGGAATAATTTTCCCATTTCCTTATTTCTGCTGATTATTTTTAGTTGAGGGAGTAATATTTGTTATCTTAATTGATGAGAATGTAGGCTTTTATCAAGCTGTAGAGTCTTTAGTGGTTACCTGTATTCCCCGCACACTGCTTATCCAGTAAGATGAATCATCAAATAGGCATGAAAATAACCTAATTGGGTGATTGAATCTATTTTGAAAAGTCAGATCATCAGCCTTTCCATTTTTCCTTCATGATATACACAATGGAGGTATTAATAATTCTGTACAAAAACACGATGTCTGTCTTGCTGTGCTCAAATGCAGTATTGACTTTCCAGCCTGATGTCACCAGTGCTCAGGGCGGTGTAACATGGTTTTTATAAATAAGGCAATATAGATAATCTAAACTAGTCCTGAGAGTCAGTGCCCTTTAATTGGAGAAAACGTTTTCATAAATTATTCTTGTATTTTGTGGAACCTCTTTATCCTTTTTATGACTCTTAAGCAGATTTAGGAGTGACGCTTTTTTTTTTTTTTTTTTTTTTTTTTTTTTTTTTTACTTTACAAAGAGCCTTTGATTAAGCTGTATTATCTGCGATGGCTTTAAGTGGCATGCGTGGTAGTAGCATTTAGATATGGTCTATTTTGTCATGTAAGCATCACCACAGTAAAACAGAAATTGCTTGGTTATAAGGTCAAAGAAGTGGTAGTAAACAAACACTAGTCATTGTGAAAAACAGGAGTCATTTCCTTTCATATCTCATTAGTGTGTGCATCCACAGACATTATATATAATCTTCATCATCCTTCCAGATAATTTCGTGTAGCAGTAGTTGTGAGTGCTTTGGAAACAAAACAGGAGGGCGTGATCTCTCACCTTCATTTCTCTGGGAAAGATGATTGTGATTATATATACACTTATGTATAAAAAGCAATCCATGGTAAATCTACAGAAAACCAGATGCATGCTCTGCTGCATAGTGAAAAGTTCTTAACGGGAAACATAGATTACTTTTGTTTCACATGCTCATCGTACTCGGCAGCTAATGCCAGGAAAACAAAACTGCTATTCTGGGAAGCAGGGAGTACTGCGGCTAATGCATCAGTCTCAGTTGTACATATTACCATGCAGTATGGATTGCATTTGGAAACAGAAGAGAGATTTCCTTGAGGTATGGAAACATAACGGCAAAGTTTTTTCCAAACTTGCTGTAGTCGCACAATACCAGCAGTGATTCAGGGAATCTTTTAAGGCTGATCGATCTTTCTGTATGCCCAGACAGCAGTGAGATTTCTTTTTCTTCCAACTGTTTTGAGTGCGCAGAGAGCAGCTGGCTGTGTTGCCAACCGTAGAGCATCGCTGTAATCCCAGCGTGATGTTTCTGGCTGTGGTTGCTCCCAGCAGCTCAGGCTGTAGCTGGGAGAAGGCTGGTGTTGGGAGCACAGCAGTGCTGTCACCGTATGGCATTTAAACTGTATTTCCCTGGTAGGTGATACTCAGCTTCAGGTTGCCAGGGTGTCCTGGTTTCTGGCTAGGATAGAGTTAATATTCACCTGAGCTGGGAGAACTGGAACTGGTGGCCCCTATGGCTGGGGCACCCAGCTGGGATAATTAACTAATTAGCCAAAGGGCTATTCCATCCCATCTGACATCATGCTCAATATAGAAGTGAGGAGGGTGCTGAGGGGAGCCTCCTGCTACTTGGAAGAAACTAGGTGTGGAGATTTGTTGTAAGCCATTATACTGTATTTGTTTTCCATCACTGTTTTGTTTTCTTCTGTTATTGCTGTTAAATTTATTTTTTTTTGTTCCATCTCAACCCATGTGTTTTTGCTGTTTCTTTTTGTTTTTGTTTTTGTTTTTTGTTTTTTGTTTACCAATTCTCCCTTCTGTCCCACTTAGAGGGTGGGGGGGCAGTGAGAGAGAGACTGCGTAGTCTGGTCCCGATTGGAGCTGAACTGTGACACAGGGTCATTCAAATGCCAGCTTGTTCCTTGTATTTCTCCTTCTCCTTAACTTGCACCAAAACCTCCAGCCCCAATGGTAGTCAGTTTTGGGAAAGAAGGCTTGCTTTGCTTTCTGGAAATCACTCTGCACACATCCTGGGATCTGCAGAGAAAGAAATAAGTAATAAAAGTTCTTGTTATACCCACAGGTTCTACTTCTCCTTTGAACATAAGTGCTGTACTCTTGAATCGTTCGTTGCAGGACATCTGTATGCTTCCGGAAGATGTGGAGAAGGTGAGGACAATAAAGACTACTGTCATAATTTTTTTTTTTTCCATTTTGTAGTGGTGAAACCAAATGACAGGAGGCATTTCTCAATAACAGAACTTTCCGATAGATGGACTAATCTTTACAAATACTGTGTTTTCCCTCATTTTCCTCTCTGTGGGTGAACCTGCAAAACTAAAATGCCTATTTCTTTGTTTATTTTTACTGTTAATCCATTAGTTAATTATTTTAAAATAATAGAAATATTTTAGAACACTGTACTCTTATGCTTTTCATTCCATCATTTTCCCACACATTTCTTGAGATCAAACTTTAAGATTACTGTGGTCATTTTAAAGTTACATTAGAATATGTTGCATTGAATTTGTTGAGGATACATGTAGATGGATGGGAATAACCTCATGCTTTTATCAGGAGATAGGGAGAGGTTGGGGGATTTTTTGTGCGTGCTTGTGATGAGCATGTGAGATTACTGTAAAAGAATTACAGTATGAATAACAAGCACAGTAACTGTAACATCTGCAATAACTTAAGCAGTTTCTCATAGTTTCTAATTTGTTTAAGGGGCCCAAACGATCTTAGATGTGTTGCCAGATGGGCAGCCCATTTGACCCTATGAACAGAGGTAAAGATGAGAAGATAATACTGACATACATAACTCTATGTGCTAAATCTTAATCTTTTTTTCTAACAATTGGAATAGAGGAGTTAATGTTGTAATTAGTTATTGCAGTGAGTAGGATTTAATACAAAAGAACTGTAAAAATGTGCCTAGAAAAGGAGATAACTTTGCTGGACTGTGGATGTGCATGTGGTCCCATATCCTGGGCCCAAGAGGGAGTCATCTTTGTGCACAGCACTGGTTTTACTAGAGTGACAAGTTCAGCATTTGATCTGAAGCTCTCAGTGTCCCTAAGGTGCATTTAAAAAGAACACAAATCGCACACCAAAACCCAACTCGTGAACTAGCTTTTTGTGAAAAGTGTTTCAAATAGGAGATGACATTTCTCCGTCTGTACTGTGGGAACCAAAAGCAAGGTAATTTACTTTCAGTTATCAGGAGACTAGTGGATTTCTGGATTAGAAACCCCAGCCTGAGAACTGAATGAAGCAATATCACATCAGCTACTTCTCCTGTGCAGATGACTGGTGGCTGATGTGGTTACAAGTTAAGATAGCGAAAGCTCAGTCCATTATGACCAAGCCGGCCTTTCAAAAATGAAACTAAACCCAAACTAAAACTCAAAACATTTTAAGGTTGTGAAATAATCTCTTTGAAACTTAGGAGACTGAAAACTAAGGTACTTGTAGTGTCAGCAAGGCTTGAGAGTTGTAGTTGTGTGCCAGGAAGGAGATGGGCCAGATGATCTAGAGGGACTTTCCACTGATATGAGTGGGAGGGAAGAGAAATGAGAAGAAGGTTGTGTCACAGCTGAGTTGAGATGGCTTCCTAGGGTGGTGGATCTATCAGGAGGCAGAGCTGAAAGCTCATAGTCGTGCTGAGTACAGGAGTGCCTATATCCTGTTCTGTCTTTTTGCAATGCAGTGGTCAGGCACTGGAGTGGCCTGCCCAGGGAGGTGGTGGAGTCGCAGTCCCTGGCAGTGTTCAAGAGGCAGCTTGATGAGGAGCTACAAGATATGGTTTAGTAGCTGTGGCAGCAATGGTAGTGGGAAGACGGTTGGACTAGATGATCTTATAGGTCCCATCCAACCATGTGATTCTATGAATTCTATGAATGCAGGTCTCAGATACACTTATTGCTTTTATCAGCAGGACGTGCTGATGTGCTATACTCTGCCGCTAACTTGAGGTTAACCAGTGCCAGACAGGCTTTTTTAATCTTCAGAGTAGGAGCTGTCCTCTTTATCTCCCAAAAGGGAGGTGACTGTTTAATTCTTTCCCTTCCTAATGGTGTGTCCTGAAGTTCACTGAAAGTTGTCTGTCTCGCACCAAGCAAGCAATGTTAATCATTGTTAGGGAAAAGATAAGTCTATTCAAACACCCACAGGGATTTGTGGGCTCTTTCTAATGTTGAGATGAATCTTTTAAAAATGTGTTTGGCTGTGGATGATAAAAAAGCAGTGATGTCTGTTGTGTTCCTTAGGATTTAGCTGTTTCTAAACACTAATGTCTGTCTTCATGCTTCCCATACAGGTTGTAGGGGATGTAGTGAATACTGATAGGAGTGGTACAATTTTCTGAGCATAAGTCACTTTTTAGAAAGCTTTAATTATTCTGCACTCAGAATCTCTAGCCTTAAGTACTGCTATGGTAATTTACACAGAGGTTTAACCTTGCACAATGCAAACACGTGCAGTTGAGGGGAGGGTATCTTGAGCATCTCTTGAGTGTCCATCCACACACCTGAGCACACCTGACACTTCACAATGCAGCCACTTTTGAGCTGAACCTGGGCTGGGAGGCTGTGCCCAGGCCAGCAGCAGTAGCACAGGTAGGGCTGGCTGGATCCTGTGTTTATATACCACTGGAAGCAGAGCATACAACAGCGATGTTGGGGCAGGGAGCCCCAAGTTTGTCTGGATGTTTCAGTGGCACCGGAGGTGGCTTTACAAATTCCCTTTTCCTGGAGGGTGAGTGACTCAGGCAGGCATGATAGTAAGGGTCACCATGGGGAGGGCTTGTGTCTCTGGTGTGGAAATCCACAGTGAAGCTTTGAAACATCTACCTTTTATTTAAGGCAGTGTGAACACCAGGGGAGCTAGGTTCCCACTTACCCTTATCACAGACTTTCTATGCAGCCCTGAGTTGACCATGTAAGCTACCTCACTGCATATTCCGTGCTTCACTGCCTCAACTCTTGACAAATGAAAGCTAGTAAGCTTCTGTACTACTCACCACCTGAAGATTGACAGTCCCTTCAAAACTTGCCATTCTGGCCCCATCCAGGTTAGCAGGTGTGCAAAACTGCTTGCACACACTGACTTGAAATTAAATCCTATTAAGTAGGTTACATGGATTCGCACTTGCATACTAAATAATGCAGTGTAACTAGAAAACTATGTCCCTATGTACATATTCATCAATTAGGCATGTAATCAAGTTTCCTTTTATCTAACAGATGGGTAAGATAAAAGTACATTCTGTGTTTTAATCAAAGGTAGGACAATTATCTGAGCAGTTGCCTTTTGCATGTTGTCTCTGAATTGCCCCTGGGGTGGTTTTTTGGGTGTTTAAATGAAATGTGAAATAGCCTTACATTTTCATTTCTTGAGTTGAAAAAGTATGGGGAAAATGTTTCACTTAATCTTAAGTAAATATCAAATATGCTGTGTACTAATGAGCGTTCCAATCTTGCGTCCAGGAAAATGCGCACTTTTTTGTTGCAGATATGATTATAGCATCACTAGAAAAAATGAAATGTAATATCCTAAGCCAACAAGCAGAGTCCTGGAGTATGGAGGAAACAAGTGGATCAGATGGCAGCTATCACACTGATTCGGAGTTATCTTCTTACCCTGGAGTGAAGAAGTCTGATTCTTCTGTTACCTCTTCAGACAGTGGTTATGAAGGCAAGTTACTTGGTCTACAATGCAAGCTTTTCTGACAGCCTTTGCTGTTTATTTCTGTGCAAGAAAATACTAAATGAATTTGGGCATTACTTGGAGACAAATCCTCTGTTACCTTCTTTGAGTCTCTCGAGAGCCATGTTCCTTGGGGATCATTATGCCACAAGTGTTTTCCCTTTGGGTCAAATTCTTCCTTTTGAATGCTCACATCTGTGTGTTATTTATTACAATTTTTTTTTTTACATGGAAAAAGAAAATGTAACATTGAAGTGCCACATGGCAAGCACAACTCTCCATAGAGTGTGCCTGTAGTTGCTTGTTTTTCCTCTCTGCTTAAATCCTTTTTTGCAGGATTTGAAGCTTGGCACTTTCCTTCTGTGCTTATTTCTGCAATATGCAGATCAGGTCATGCAATTGATTTGAGTGAAACTACCCGGAGTATTCATTCACATTCAGTTTGAGGCAAGATAATAAATGCTCCTGGCACTATAATGCTTGAGTCAGCACATGCATTTTTAAGTAGGTTTTAGTCTCTTGAGTAGTATGGATCTTAGTGATGGAACTTAAGTCTGAAGTCTAAATGACATAACTTCTGGGGAAAAAATCAATGGTGTGCTTGCATGTGAGATGGGGAGAAATCACTGATAGCTTTTGATTTAGTCTCTACAAACTTCTTCCTAAGAAACTGAGGGACATGCTGTATGACGGAGTCACAAGAATTTACTGTCTCTGTGTGTTTAAAAATAAATAAATAAAATTACTCTGTGGATACAGGCTGTGTGCTAAAGCTTTGTTAAACAAAGACAAATGTAAATATAATTGCAAGTACTCTATAAATGCTGGAAAAGTTTAACTGGTGTTGTCTTTGTTCTGGACAGGCTGTGCTCTGCTGCCTGTCAGCTCCCCAGTGCATCTGCCATCACATCGTGAGGTTACCAGATTTCATTGCCACAGTGACTCAGAGGATGAATATGTAATTATTGGTAAGACTTTAAAATTATAACTGCAGCAACAGCTCCATTGTTCAGCTGAATCTGTTGCATTGTTTGGAAAATCTGTTGACTTATAGATGTTATTGCAGGAGAAATAACACGAGAAAATGGAAAGAACAACGTATGCATGACTGCTTATTAGAACACATGCAGAAAGACCAGACTGGTGCAGGGTTTCCTTTCAACAAAATAATATCTTTGCTGGTTTGAGGGACTGAAATTATTTCTAAGGATTAAACCCAATGAATGTGGGTGAGCAAAGTGTGAGACTGGCACAACCTCAGCCAACTATAGCAGCATTGTTTGAGAGAATTTAGGACATGATCATTTCCTAATTAAAGAGCTTTATTAGGTTTTAGGCAGCCCTCCCTCTGTTTCAGGACTAGAGCAGAATGTCTCTGTTCCCATATAGTCACCAGTGCTCTGCTTCTCTTCAGGATGTCATCGTGTGTCCCCCCCACCATTAACAAATGCTTTTTTATTGCTTCATTTGGTTTTAGAGATTCACTTATTTTTTACCTTCTCTTTCCCTAACCTAAGAATGAAGAACTAGCTCCCAAAACTGTGTTTCTAATAGCAAGAGTTATTTTGGCATGTGTGAATGGGGAAGCATTTGTCTTGAGAACAATATGCACGACCAAAACTAATGATACCAATGTGAATGCTTTGTCTGCATAAGCATATTTTGCCTATATAAACATAAGGAAGAAGTGTGTGTTTTAATTCCATTCATCTGGCCTGTCACTAGCTTGTTCGTAGAATTAGCTGGCATGTTAGTGATTGATGTCTCCAAATATCTGTCAGTGTCTGAGAAAATAAATGTACACTCTCTTGATTCTGTATATTATTATTTATGTGTAGTGCCTTCTGACTGGACCTGGGCTAGCAAACGCTTAATGACTCCTTACTGATTCCCCTCTTGAAGGGAGGCTGATGGTGATGATGTGATGCATAGCTGTTAGGGAGTACTCTTCATCAGCGGATATCAGAGATTTGCAGAGGAGCTAAAACTCCTTGTGCCTGTTTTACAACCAGGGCTGAGGTTATTTCCCACATCCAGCAAGGGTATTGTAAAGATGAATATATTTGAGACTGACAGTGTGGTAACCATAAGGTAGATTTAAAACAGTGCTGAGTAACAGAAGCTTTGTTTCTTAGATGGCTTGACAAAATTTTCTCCTTTACTGCAGAACTTGAAGACCTTGAAAATCTGTCAGTCGCCCCACGTGAAAGGTAATGCGGTGTATCTTACTATAATAGCCTGGTGGCACTACCTTTTCTGCTGGACCAACTTTCTGATGACTCTTCTGTCCGGGGTGGGGAAAGGTGTGGGAATGGTAAATTTGGTACTCCTAAGGAAAGAGAAGGAATGCTGCTTGACAGTAAATGTCTGTGGCGCTTGGCTTAGCAAAGCGTCTCTCTGGTCCTGGAGTCTTGCTGGAGGGTGATGGCTGTGGTTCTGTGAGGGCCTGGGTGTATCAAAGCAAGGGGATAGGAATGAAGCGATGGGAGAGAGCTTTTTCGGGGATGCAGAAGAGGCAGCAGAGCTGCTGGTGATATGCTGCTGTTTCTCACTGTCTGTATTGCTTAATTTTCAGATCACCTTTTGAACCAGGCAGCAATTCTGCTGAAGCAACAGCCCAGGAGTTGTGCAGAGCTTTCAGAAAACACTGGTTGCAGACAGATTCTGCAGCTCAATTGTCCGGTTGCCTGAGCTCATCTAAGCAGAGAGTGAGTGTGAGCTGAAAACAGCGGGCTCTTTATTCAGTTCCCCAGAAAATCATTGTCTCGCTGCAGCTGCTTCACTGTTAGGGAAAAGGGGAAGCTGCATTTTACAAAAACCCAAAAAACAGACAAGTGCTTACAGTTTATTAGTTCACTTTAGATAATTTTTTAGAAAATGTCTTCTCTGTTTAGCAATTTTCAGCACATTTAAGATGTGCAGTTATGGACAAACATGATGTGCTTTCTTCTGGGTCTGAGAAGAGGGAGCTTAACTGTGGAGGGGACTACATGCATGTGAATGTTGTACTTTAAAATCCTGGAGTGTGAAGGGAGATGTTTCATGGCATTTAACACGTGTCCAGCTGATGGGCTGTTCATTTTCATGAGTTTGTCTTTCCCAATAGACTGTACTGAAAGAAGAGATTCCAAGAGAGCTTGAGTCCAGTTTGAATCTGGCTGAAGAAATAAAGATTATATCAAAATTAAGAGGATCTTCTGGCTGGGCCCCACCAAGATCACAGATTATATTTAATATTCACCCTTCAGTCAAGTAAGTCTAAGAGATCTGAGCACTTTCATTTAGTACAGCATGGGGGCTTGTCTAAGACCTTTTGAAGTTGATGGAAGGAGCCTGAGTGATTCAACAGAACCTAAGGCTGGAGCTGGTGCATAGTGCAGCCTTCTGCAGTGTCTGTCACCAGCTTTGCCAGAAAGCTGATCGCATCGTTTTCCCTCTGTTGGCTCATCCTGATTAATGTGATACATGAACCTTAAAATGTGGTAATATACCTACTGTTTGGTGTTGCAGTGACAGCGTGCTTAGCTGGATTCTAAAAATTCCATTTTGTGAGATTACTTGGAGAATATTTTTAAAGAGTTTCCCCATTTCCCTACTGAGACTTTATGGGTAGTAGATTTTCAGAAACGGAGCAAAAAAACAGGTCGTGTTTGGGGAAACTAAGGTTTGTCTCTGCATAAAATGCTGTTAAATGCACAAAATAGGCAGACTCGCCAGTTCCCTGTGGTGTTGTAGGTCCAGTTGCTTTTTCAATTGCAAATGTGAATTTTTTTTTTTATTAATGCCACTTTAAGAAAAGGGAAAGAATTTACATTCTTTCAACCAGCCCTCTCTGGAGGCCGTAGTTGATGTTGCATTCTCCACAGAATAGCTTAGAGACTCCCACTAAAATAATAATCCACATCTGCTTCCAGAGCCCCTTCTTCCTGTGGAGGAGTGGAAGTCGGCTCCCAGTTTGGAAATTCACTGGGGCTAGTGTAGCTCTCTTACACTTTGGGATAATAATGTTAACTAAACTGTGTTTTGGATGCTGAAAGGTGTAACTATTTGCCTCTGTGTGCAGGAGAGATGTGGTGGTGGCTGCCCAAAACTTTACATGTGTTGGTTGTGGAACCCCAATAGAAAGCAGTAAGTATGACCAAAAAGGGAAGGGCGGGGGAAAAACAAGTCCATAACTGTTAATCAGGCTATAGTCTTCACCAAGATAATTTTCAGTTGTGGTACATCTGTCTGAGCTACAAGGAAAAATCTCATTGTTGGATTTGCCTGCAATAATAAAACAGGCAATGGAACCCTACCACCGCCTGGAGTTTCTCATTGCAGACAGAATGCAATTATTAATAGATGTCCCTCTCGTACACAGGAAAAATTAGTGATGGTCAACAACAAAACAGGAAAAGCTATTAAAAGTCATGTCTGCAGGCTGGAAAGTTAGTTTTACATTTTTCAGTGGTTTCTTTCAATAATGCTTTATTTGCCAATTTAGACACTTCCACAAGTCTGTAAAAGTAAGCTTATGGAATGTGTGCATTTGCTTTTTTGCTTTTTTTAATTATATTTTTTTCTTTAAATCTTGATCACGCAATCCTGCTTGTGTTTGAGGAGTGTTGTAATACTTAGTGTGAACTGCTTGAAAGTATGATGATTTACAGGTCTGACAACCAGACCTTACCAAAGAAATCTTTGAAGTGGCTTTCCAGACTTGTTCTGGGTCTGCTCATGAAAGAGCAGCATTTGTGATGGCCTGTAAAGTATCAACAGTCGGTGATGGCACATTAACTTTGGCAAACCTGAGATGCTGAGATAGCTGGGAAAAAACCACAAACCTCTTTATATGAAAAAATATGTATAAATGTGACTCCAAGATCAACTTGTCTTTCCATTTAGTGGAAGTATTTAAATATTTTGTTGTGTGGTTGTTTTTTGTGGGTTTTTTCCTCATGTATCTTTTCTGAAGGTAAAGCAACAATGGTTTCTCTAAGATCTCATGGTGATAAATATAATTGTTCAGTTTGACAGACGTGGAAATGAGGAAAGCTTTCTCTTCTAATGTGAAGTACAGAGTTTGTGCGTGTGTTTACCCCAGTAATAAACTCCTCTACTAAAAAAAAAAAAAACCAAACCAACCAAAGAAACCAAAAACCTTGCCCCTCACTCCTGAGCTATTTAGACAGAATAGTCATACAGACAAGAGATACATCCCGTAAGTACTCACAATTTCATTGCTATCTACCTGCAGAATATATCAGGAGACTCCGCTATTGTGACTACTTGGGGAAATACTTCTGTGACTGCTGCCACAGCTATGCCCAGTCTTGCATTCCTGCCCGAATGCTGATGAAGTGGGACTTCAAAAAATACTACGTATGCAACTTCTCCAGACACCTACTGGACAGTATATGGCAGCACCCAATTTTCAATGTGTCATGTATTAACAAAGGCCTCTATACAAAAAGTAAAGAAATGGACAGGGTGAGGGTAAGTGTGTCCTTTCTTTAATTGGGAATTTGTGGGTCTGCAGCTCTTGGGAAGAACTCAGGGCAGGTTGTCCTTTGCTGTGTGTGTGGGAAGGAGGCATAGTTAGTTTCTCTGCACTTAGACTTGTCTCATCTCCACTTCTGGGACTTGCCCTCCCTCCCTTCACATGAAGAAGGAGAACTTCCCAACCTATGTAGTAAACGTTTATCTCTGCTTGGCAATTGGCTGTTGAAAGGTCTGGAAGTTTTGAATGACTCCTTAATTTTGTGGGCCATTAGAGAAAACACTCTTGGCTCATTTAAGGGCTGTACCTCCTACAGCTTGAGGAAGGGCACTCTGCAGAATATTACAAATTGCCATGTGCTCCATTCTTGGCTGAGGAGACACTTTCCTGTTCTTACACAGGTTTGGGTCTGGCATCTTAGTGTGCTGACACGGAGCCATTTGTAGTGTTAGGAATTCCTTTGCTTGTCAGTGAGTAAAATTAGCCTTTGCGTTCCTTGGCCTTCTGTGCATTAGAAAATCCCTTTGTTTAATTCTGTGCCAAGTGTGAAGTTCCTGTTTTTAGGTGTGGCTTGATGTACTGACAAGGGTTGCTGACTCAAATAGTGGTGTTCCTCACTTATGAATATGTAAATGCAATTGTTTTTCACTTAAATTGTTTTGTTTTTCCTCTTCATCTTTTAGGAGACGCAAGAACAGCTTTTTCATTTAAAAAAGCTTTTGAAAACCTGCAGGTTTGGAGAAAGGTAAGGGCTGTGGTAGTGCATGAAAAATAACTTATTAAAATGTACCTAAGGTGCTTGTAGAGCCTTCTTCTCTAGACATTTGAGTGCCATTTTAAATGAGTTAATATGATCATTAGAGAAAATTGTGATAACAACTTCCTGCTGTTGTACTGCAAATTGTTGTACTGTTGTAATGTTGTACTGTTCAGTAGGGCCTGTTGTGATAGGACGAGGGGTAATGGTTTTAAAATAGAGGGGGGTAGATTTAGATTGGACATTAGGAAAAAATTTTTCACAGTGAGAGTTGTAGATCACTGGAACAGGTTGCCCAGAGAGGTGGTGGATGCCCCATCCCTGGAAACATTCAAGGCCAGGCTGGATGGGGCTCTGAGCGACCTGACCTAGTGGGGGATGTCCCTGCTTCCTTGCAGGGGGGTTGGACTAGATGACCTTTGAAGGTCCCTTCCAACCCTAACCATTCTATGATTCTATGATTCTAAATGTTGAGCAAAGAACGGATTTTATGTGGTAGCTTTCTGTTTCTTGTAACATATTTAGACACTTGGTTTTAAATGTTGAATGTTTTGTTGGGTGTATTTTTTTCCCTACTGTGTCTCTCTTAGGTCCTTACTCATTCTTAAAAGGTCAAAGATAACTAAGTATATCTCTGAGATTATTTGTCTTTAAAAACAAATTAACAAATATGTTCCTTGAGGGTTTAAAGATTTCTTCCAGAAATCTGTCGTAATACTCAATTCAGTTTATTTTATAAACATATTCAGATGAATGGTAAAACCTTCGCTGCAGAATTTCTGACCTTTTTAAAAACAGACATAAGCAAAATAAGGTTTAAAAGTGGGTTCTCTTCTTTCTGACATGGACCTTTTTTACATATCAATTATGTGTTGTACACTAAAATTAAACAGAAATTTACTTTAACATCTCTTTTCTGGACAACTACTTGTGACTGCGTTGTAGAAATAAACATTAGGATCCTCACTGTACCTTCCACATTGGTGATACTCTGAAAGTAATGGCTATGTTTTCAGTGTTCACCTGCTCAGCACAAGCATAGTTTCACCCAATAGTGACCTATGCAGGGTAAAAACCCTCAAAGTTCTCTTTGCAAAAAAGAAAAAAAAAAAAAGAAAGTAAATAACCCTAGCTTATTGAATAAGATACTATATGGGATTTTATGCTGTTATGTTCCTGAGGTAGGACAAAGCCCTTTACACATTAATTAAGAATTGCTGGGATAACTGTGCATAGCAACTCCAAGTGCCCGAGGAATGCACATTTAAAGCAGACACTTTATTCTAAATACCAAACTCTCCAGTTTTTGTTAATGCACTTTCACATTGGGAGGGGAGGTAGGATTCAGTGTGAACTTGCCTTGTATGATCCCTGGATGACTACAGAAGTGAAAGAGGCTTATTCTTCAAATATACTTGAAAACCAGCTTTTCCTAACTTGATTTTTTTTTTTCTTTCTCTTTGCAGTGTACTGAAAGAATTTGAACAGGTCCCCAGCCATCTGACAGAGGAGCTGCATCTCTTCTCACTGGATGATCTGGTGAAGATCAAACGAGGGCAGTTACTGCCCCTTCTTAAAGATATTCTGAAGAGGTCCACCTCCCATGTGGATGGTTGCGAGGTAAGGAAAAGCCAGGGCTCTTAGTGTCTTTGCAGCTGCTAGTGTGTGGAATATCCCTGCTGACATTCCCAAATTTATTTATTTATTTATTTATTTATTTTCAATTAAAAGTAAATCAACTCTTTTTCTGTCCTTGTAGCTCTGTCAAGCGAAGGGATTTATCTGTGAATTCTGTCAGAGCGCAGATCTGCTCTTTCCGTATCAGATTGCCAAATGCAAAAGGTGCACAGGTATGTTCCGGACTGAACATTTCACTTTCTTCCTTGGGCAGTGTGTTGGTGTGTAAAACTCTTCAGACTCGCTTTAGGAAAACATTGAGAACTTGTTTCACTGAAAGCATGTACATTTGAAAACCTGCATATGTATTTGAAAACCATGGATAGCATGTTTCTTTGAAGAACAGCCTGTGGCAGCTGTCATGTATCCATTAATACAGAGAGCAAAACCAGGGACTTGACTGAACATAATTATGGCTGCAGAGGGAGGCTATGTTTTGGGTCTACGCATGAGAACAAGCCTGGGACAGTGCTATACTCTTGCTATATTGGATCTTGCCAACATTCATTGTAAAATCTGGAAATCTTACCAAAATGTTCAGTCATAGTTATTACAGTGGTTGTTTTCCCAGCCTTGCACTGCTTCTGTTTACTTTTATACTTGGTGAACTAGATAGAACATCCTTCAAGGAAGGCAGCTGTTGATTAATTTTTTAATTTTTCTTTTTTATTTCCTGAATGTTAAACTACTTATATGTATAAGCAGAGTGCAAAACATGCTTTCACAAAGCATGCTTCAAGTCTGGAGGCTGCCCCAAATGTCTGCGAATCGCAGCTCGCAAGACGCTTTCAGAAACTCCATCACTGGTGGCTTTGTGAAACTGGATTTCTCTGCTGATTTTGGAAGATGCTCCAAGCCAAATCTTCAGGTGCCTGACTAAAATAATGTTGTTTTAGACATTGCTATTTTTAATGCATGTCTCCTTTATAGGGGGTTAAAAAGGAAAAAAAAAAAAAACCCACAAAAAAAACCCTTTAATATCATCGTTGAAAACTCAACCTAAAGGAGTTTCATCTTAACTGGTGACAGAAAGATTGGATGTTAATTTTCTGAGCAGCCTTCTCTGTTATTATTTGTCCTTGTATGTAAGATTTTTAATATTATATTTTTCCATGTAAAAATTATTCTCTGTAATTCTGCAAATAATGTATAGCTAGTAAATGAGTGTTGGAAATCCTTACCTGTGTCAGATTTTGGAAATAGGAAAATATTTCATAAAGTATGAAATAATTCTCTCAAAAGCTCTATAATAGAAAAAGCTTGTCTGCTTCTCATCAACCAACACCCCGAAGTCCTTCTCAGGGCTGCTCTTGATTCATTCTACCCCCAGCCTGTATTTGTGCTTGGGATTGCCACGACCCATGCGCAGGACCTTGCACTTGGCCTGGTTGAACTGCATGAGGTTTGCATGGGCCCACCTCTCCAACCTTGTCAAGGTCCCTCTGGATGGCATCCCTCCCCTCCAGTGTGTCGACAGCACCACACAGCTTGGTGTTGTTGGCGAACTTGCTGAGGGTGCACTCTATCCCACTGTCTGTGTGGCAACAAAGATGTTAAATAGTGCTGTTCTCAATGCCAATTCCTGAGGAACGCCACTTGTCACCAGTCTCCATTTGGACATTGAGCCATTGACCACCGCTCTCTGAGTGTGGCCATCCGGCCGATTCTTTATCCACCAAGTGGTCCATCCATCAAACCATGCCTCTCCAGTTTAGAGAGAAGGATGTCGTGCGGGACAGTGTCAAATGCTTTGCAGAAGTCCAGGCAGATGCTGTCAGTTGCTCTTCCCTTATCCACTGATGGTGTAACCCTGTTGTAGAAGGCCATCAAATTGGTCAGGCACGATTTGCCCTTAGTGAAGCCATGTCGGCTGTCACCAGTCACCTCCTTATTTTCTACGTGCCTTAGCATGGTTTCCAGGAGGATCTGCTCCATGATCTTGCCAGACGCAGAGGTGAGACTGGCTTGTCATCCCCTGGGTTTTCCTTATTTCCTTTTGTAAAAATGGGGGTTATGTTTTCCTTTTTCCAGTCAGTAGGAACCTCACTGGACTGCCACAGCTTTTCAAGTATGAGGGGCTCATCTGTGTCCCATGGTGAGTTCATTGGAGTTGGGTGGAAGCAGTTGTGTCTGGCATGGAATAATCCTGGCCTCTTCACACAGAGGCCATGCTGCAACCATCCGCCCTGCCAACACTTTGCCACCTGCACCCAGTACACTGCTCTAGAAGTTTCTTTTCAGAGCACTTAGGAATGTGAGGAGAGGCAGTGAGCGAGCAGGAGAGATGCTCCTGTTTAAATCCACCCTCACATTTGCAGACTGAGTCCTTGCCTAAAGGTGGAGTGCTTGAAGTTGAAAGCACCTTTCTTTCCTAGCCTGGTTGGTTACTTCTGATGAAACTGGCTGAGGAAGCAGCCCATGCCTTCAGAAACCCAGAGCAGCTGATTGAACCTGTAAAACCATTTTTCTGTTTATGCCACGTATGAAGTACCAATGAACAGAGAAACCCTAGAACTTGAAAGCATGTACTGAAGTTCTGATCTCTCCAATGGGATGCTCTTAATATTTTGAATTTGTTGTTTGCAATTTGGGCTCTGTTCTTCTCTCCTCACCTGCCAGCTGCAGCTTTTAACAAGGAAAGGATCAGCTGTCTGTAACCAGGGTTTGAGTAAGTTCACATCCATGCTAAGGTTCCCATTATTAGTAAGCTCACTAACTCTTCTACTTAGCTATTTTTTTGTGGCCAAAACCAGCTTACCTACTTACTGCTCAGAAGCAAGCTTATCATCTCTTATTCAAGATCACCAAATGGATACTGACGCAGGGTAAGATGTGGTGAGAAAGAGCCTGCTTATGCAGCTGACTGTATTTAATGTTATGCAAGAGTAAATTCTGATTTAAGTTGAGTGCACAACTAACTGAATCACATGAAGGGCCTTGCTGTAGGGATTTTCTGCTTATGAAGGAGCTCACTTGTATAATCCTTCTGTGGGATAACCTGCAGGGCAACTGAATACATCTTTTTCATTATTCATTAATTTAGAAGAGCTGATCTGGTTCCTGGCTGTGCTTTTCACAAATGTTCAAGTCTCACTAAAAAGTAGTGGTAGGCAGGAGGGGGAGCATCAGAGAGTGAGTTTCATGCATTAAGTGGTGATACATTACCTCTCCTCGCTTCAGTCCAGGTCTCCACAGAGCCTGTACAGCTTATCCTGACTACTTATTGCTATGTACCACAATGTATATTGCAGCAAGAGAAGATCCTCAGTGAGTTTGAGTAGCTGGAGGAAAGCAGAAGACCTAAGAGGATCAGCATGCCTATAATTCAAGTAAAACTAGTTAAAATGGTCTGCTGCTGAAGCTAAAGCAAGAAGGACCAAGTTGTGAGATGCCAACACATTGATCACAGGTTGGAAGGAATAAGAGAGGCTGCTATTTGCTGCTTTTGAGGGGGTGGACTGTTAGGCCTGGAGAGAGGGTCATACCCAAACTACATTCTTGTATGCTGGTGTCAGTGCAAGATACCACAGGAAAACGCTGAAGCCATTCACCCTGAACTCTTTGGTGAGAAGTGAGGCATGGGTGACTAGACTTGTAGCCATAAGCTGTTTTCAGTGTTGCTGAGGTGAGAGTTTCTTCTTATCAGCTGCTATCCTGGGATAGCATAAAGCAACCACAACAAAACTGAAAGCACGCACTGTATCTTTTTGGATTTGGTGATAAAGCACCCTAGACAGGAAGGGGTGACTTCTGTGCTACTAACCCTCTAGGTGGCTTTAGGGTGTAGCCCTGTTCTTTGAATCAAGTTCTCATTAAGACTCATTAAGCTTCTTAGAACATCTTAAGAAACAAAAGCTGTATGGCTACAGTGAACTTTGCAGGAAGTAAAATCCTACACATGGAAACTCTGATTTCTTTGAGAGGGGAAGACATAGGGTTAGGCTGCCTTGCCAAGGAGTTGGGCCAGTTCAAACTAAGCTGCCTGCTAGCTAGAAAGCTGAACGTGTTTCACAGAGGGCAGTGGCAAGAGACATGACTCTTCAGCTAGGGAAAGAAAGGGAATTGTCGCACCTCTCTGTTTGCCTGAGCAATGAGGACCAATGCTTGTTCTTAACAGTGGGGTTTCATGATGCTATGTGGGATGCAACAGGAGCACCTCTGAGGACACTACTGGAGAAGCACTCTCAGGGATGTAAGAGGCAGAGAAACGTATTCCTAGTTAACTGCCTGCCTCACTCCACAAGCAGAATTCAGGTCAAGACTGTTTTATGAGTAGTTTCCATAGGAGCAGCTTTTCAAAGGAACACAATACCAATATCTTACTCTTGCTGCTAACAATTCTACCTGCTTTTCCACTAGTTATTTCTTTATACTGATTTGTTGTATTTTTCCTCTTAGTTTCAGTTGCGAGTTGTCTAGAGGTGGAAGTGCTTTGCTAAGACTTTGTACAGTGTGTTGCAGCCAGGATCCTTCATGATACATCATGCAGCTGTTACTGTAAATAACAGAATAATTCTAATTGCGCGGCGTAGTATGGACTCACAAATACAGGTCATGTTGCAACTGTAAGCAAGTATGTCAAGTAATTAAGTAGTTTTATGGGTCCATGTAATTCCAGGGATATCTGTCACACCCATTCACTTTAACAGAAGAAAATATTTGTGTGTTTTATGGTAAATAATACTTTGTGTGGTTTTGCACACAGAGTACACAAACTCCTTTGGCAGAAGTCTTTCACCTCTTGATGTACCTATTTTCATGTTTTTAATTTTTTTTAAGGAAATTTATCACTATTTCCCCACATCTGCTCTGTGACTGCTACTTGAGATTAGTTTTCTGTTATGCCAGAAATCTGAATACTCTGAAAAACACCTGAAGTCTTCTCTCTAAGGTACCAGTTGTACTTATGTGGTTCAGCATTGACATAATGATGGGTATCCTTTGGTCTACAGTATTTGCCCTCCCTTGTGATTCTGAACAAAGCTACAAGCCCCTTTCATTTTGTACATGTAAGCGCCATGTGTGATCACACATCGCCTATCTGACTGAGCACAGATTGGAGAAAGGTCTTCTAAAGATTCCAAAACCAGGAAGTCATTAAGGGAAACATACTCAGTAAAGGAGGGAAAGGAGAGGTAGGGAGTAGATTTACAAGAAAGACTTGGGTAGTGTACACTTAGTGGAGTTAGAGAGAGCTGAGCAAGACTGGCAGCACTAAAAGAAGCTCTGCACCAAATAAATCTTCCATTCTGTCTACAAAGGATAACAGTATTTTAGATCTGACTAAAATGCAGATTAAATCTTTATCAGTAAATTAAACTTGACAGGACTGGTCTCTGGTACTGAGGGCAGCTCGTGCAAGATGGGCCAAATTCAAATATTCCACGCTTTTGTTCACCATGGGGTTGCCAAATCCAATATGCCTGTTGTGAATAGCCCCATGTACATGTTAGGTCCTGATCTGTATTTGCTGTCATGGGCCAGAATTGTGCCACGTTTAGTATTAACCAGTTTGCCAGTGTAGATGTCCGTGATTTAATTAGAAAAAACCTCTATGACTGTCATTGGTTGGTGTAACCGCTCATATGCTCAGGAAAGTTTGCAGCTTGCTACCTGCCAATTGCTCACCTTCCATAAAACAATGGCATCTCCCTCAATTTGTCTTTCCTTGTCAAATTGCTGAAGGTTTTTTATTTTGGGGCTTTTGATGGAGTATGTCTTAAGGCAGAAGAAAAAGGGAGTATTTTTTTTCTTTCTCCTCACTGTGCAGATTTCCTCTCACTCTATCATTTAAGGTTCATTTATTTGCAACCAAAACAAACCCAGTGCCAGCCTAATAACAGCTACTCCAAGGATGGGGTTGGACAGCAGAGGGATTTGGGGGCCAAATAAGTTCCCTGAGTGTGCTGGATATACAGGGGAAAGAGTACCAAAGCACCTTCTGCCTGAAAAACCATCTGGTTTATACAGAAGAACCATAAGCAGCTGAGGAATTGACCAACTGCTTTTGGTGAGCAAGAGCCAGAGTCTCTATGACCTTCATGGACCTAAGGGTGAGTATCTGTGGAAATACCATGGAGTACCTGTGTAGATGCAGGCAGAGGTAGTATGAGCAGATCACCACAGACAGGGAAATCTGACACAAGAAGGCAGCAAGGGTGAGACACTAAAGTACCTGAGTGTCCAGCTGCAAGGGCTATATCCATGGCATGGATTTTTGTGGTGCCAGTGCCCATTCCTTGGACCTGGGGTGGGCACCTGCCTCCTGGTGCAGTGCAAAGGAAGCCAGACACCAACGGCCTGGATCCCAATAAAAAGTGCTGAAATTGAGAGTAAGGAGGAATTGAGTAAAAAATTGCAGTCTTCTGGAGGCCTTAATTCGATGATCCGTTCCAGTAAAAATTTTTCCATTGCCTGGAGGTCTCCTCCTCAGGCCCAGAATTGCCCTGATCTGAGCAGCTTGATTCTAGTTTCCTGCCTGCACCTGCCTGTGATTTGGAAATAGGGAATTCTGCCTGAATGATGGACAGATGCTCGCTATAAGAGAGAGCTCAGGGAATAGGATGAGATGCTTATGGAGTATCTTTCAATGTCAGCTCTTCACTAGAAACAGTTTTATTCAAGTGCCTGTCTTGCGCCTCAGCAATGTGTTGCTGATGTTGTTCACTGTGCAGGATCTGGATGTGCCCAGAGCTGTTTGGACAATGGACATTTGTAGGAGCTGACCTGGACTGATTTTTGACAGCTGCTTCTGCTGTCTGTGTCACTTATCTGAAGTGATCTGACTCGCCTTACTTCCCCAAGCAGCAGCAGCAGCGGTTCCTCTTGGATTCCTTTCTGTGCTGTTTTAGTCAGGGCCTTTCCAGTTGTCCAGAGAGGCAAAATGAAACAGCTAAATCTCCAGTGTTACCAGCTCTTCTCCTAGGCCTGTTTTATTCACTTTCTACACCGAATTTACCTCTTTGTAGCCCAGATAAATTTCTTTCTGAGATGTGCTCCTTATGATAAAACAAATAATATAATAAAATACTTTGCAGAATGACTGATTTCTATATGTGAAAATGTTATTCCTTAACAGAAAATGTTATTCCTTATTCAGACTGGATATAAGGAATTTTTTTTTTTTTTTTGCAATGAGCGTGGTGGAACACTGGAACAGGTTGCCCACAGAAGTGGTTGATGCCCCATCCCTGGAAACATTCAAGGCCAGGTTGGATGGGGCTTTGAGCAACCTGATCTGGTCAGGGATGTCCCTGCTCCTTGCAGGGGGTTGGACTAGATGACCTTTGAAGGTCCCTTCTAACCCAAATCATTCTATGACCCAAGGATGACACTGAGGAGGATGTTAGCAAAGAAAAGGGAAGCAAATTCATTGAGGTGTTGTCAGCCTGAAGAAAAGAAAAAGTGCTGCAGAGTAGCGCAGACAGGTCCTTGGAAAGACCTGCTTGCTGCCTTAGGAGGCACCACCAAGAATCATTCCCTGGAAGAAATCCCAGTGCCTTGCATAAAGCAGAAGGAATGCAGTGTTGTGGTCACTTCAAAGCAAGTCAGTCACTCTGCTGAAATGCTGCTGTTGCTCATCGAGGAGCGTGGTGTGGGAAAGAAGAATTCATTTGCCCCACCTGGAACTTGGAGCCATTTTACTGTGCTCTCATCTCAGTCCAACAGTTACTGTAAATCAAGTTCCCCCTCCCTGGGTTCTCAGAAGGTGAAATTAAATCAAAGCAAGAATGGTTTTACTGGAATAGGGCAGGCATCCTACACATTTTATGGAGGAGACAAAAGAATGTGAGTAGTGGTTTATGTGCTAACGCAGCAGAGAAGACATATCCACACTTCTCCTGTAACAGGATTTCCTAAGCTAAGTCAGACCCTAGTAACATCTGACTATAATAGCAATGTTCCCCTCACAGGAAAACCCCACGATGAGAGAAGCTACTTAGCACAGCGCTAACATGGCCGGGCTGCTTCTCAGCTGGGAATGAAATGAGCATCATGCTACGTTACGCTAGAAGAAAGTTTGTGGATCTACAACTGAAGCGGAGCTCCAGGGCTACTTAGAAGCATAACAAAAGATTGAGAAGTTGCTGAAGTATGAAAATCTGATGAGATGAGCAGTTGGAGAAAAGTGTTTGCATTGTCTTGCAGATAGCAAAATGGAAGCGGAGTGGAGCTGAGGCTGAAACATCCCCGAGGAAGTCGATGGTATAGCTGGAAGCACGCCCCAGATTTAGGCAGCCTGAGCAGCCGAGTATTGTTCTTCTCTAACTTTAAGAGACACAATGGAGATGGAGACAGGCTTTCTCAGGAAGGATGAAATGCATAGACAAGGCTGAAGGGGCCCTGCTGTTGCTCTGTCTGGCTACAGGTCCCAGTGGTCAGGTACAAGGCCTATACTGGAGTTAGACAGACTGGACCCCCCTTACCCCCATCCCCAGGATTTCTGTATGTGACAGACTAATGGGAAAGCAGAAATAACTACTGGCATATCCTACACACTTCCTATTTCAAAACTGTTTTCTGGCTAACACACACATACGCTTCCCCTTTTACAGAGCAAATGTGCACAACTGCAGCTCCAGCAGGTGCTGGCTGGAGGTGGCCATGACATTTCCCCAAGTTGACCTTCCAGTTGCTCCTGCCAGGAGATGGGGAAATCCACAAACAACCCATCTGCTGGTTCTGGATCTGGCCTCTGATGCTGGGCCCAGGGCCTGTCTCCATGACGGTCTTGTCCTGGCACTATGCTGAGTGCTCACCAAAGGATTATGATGACCTTACTCTCATATTTTCCCAGCAATTTGCCCTCACATTTTTGTCTTTTCTGATCTCCTTTTCACAGGGAATTTCTTCAGGCCATCCTGCCCCATCCTTTCCTGTCTGAATACCTGCAGACACATTGTTCACTCCTACCTTCCCAAGGGTTCCTAGCTTCCACAGCCACACCTTTTTTCCTATAGCATCTGCCACCAGTGGTTCTCCAGAGCCTTCAGCATTCCTTCCTTCATGCCTTACCTGCTAAGAAGGTGCATCTTGGTGCCTGCCGCTTATTGCCTCCAGCCACTGTCTCTCCTGGGCACCCATCTCAGGCCCAAGTACTCCCCTGCTCTCTATTCCTGTTCCTCCTTCAGAGGAGCAACCCAAAGAACTCTAATTTTCCAACGCGTATCACATTAATTAGCCTTTAGCTATTACTAAGAGACTTCACTTTCTCCATGACTGAAAATTCCCACTGCTCTCTGCCACGTACCTTTTCACCAATCATCCTTTCTTCCAACTTTCAGCAACTTAACTATGATTCTGTTTCCTATTGACCCTTGTTCACCTACATAACTTCCCAGTCCAAGTAATTAAGAATTCCAGTCAAGCTTAAAGGAAAAAAAAACCTCTTTCTGGTGATGTAAGACTTAGCTAGCTCACACTTTTGCTTCCCACAGCCTACTGACGACAGAACAGAAGCACATGCTTTTTCTCAGAAAAATGAATTTATTGTAAATCCTCAGATTTTATAATCCAGGGAGTCATAGCTGCTCTAGATCTAGAAATGACATTTAGCATGCGTCACAAAAAAAATTACACTTCTTTGTATCCAAAGTCAGGCTGTGACCACATCTGGTGTAGCATCTGATTGTCCTGAGGGTGCTATTTGCCAAGTCAACGAGTCCATCAGTTCTTCCAGTCTTTTATGTGCACAGGGTCTTAACAGGAAAACAAATGCTGAAGCCATGCCAGTGCCTAAGGACAGATTTCTCAAAAAAAACCCTGTCATCCAAATTTGACAGCAGATGGCATAAAACATACCTGCTGGTCCTGCCACTCTGCTGTGTCATAGCTCATTTCAAGCACTGCTCATGCAGGGACAGGGGGCAGCTGGTATTTGCTGTTTGCCGCTATCTCACCCTGACTGACCAAAGATGTACAAAACCCTGTCTAATGCATAGACAACTTGTGGCTATACAGGACTTCTCTCCAGAGTTCTGCCTGAGTCAGAGGAAGGAGGAACAAGAGGAAAGTTGCTGACACTGAATCATTTCTCTTTCTACCCCAGTGGAATAAAAGCTGACCCAGGGATTTCCTGCCTTTTGCAAAAAAATGCCAGGGTGCCACTCAAGCAAGAGGCTGTGGCATGACATATGACCCACCATGTGGCAGTTCATGCACTGGGGCTGCAAGAAATTGTGAAATTTATACATAAGCTTGAGCTTCTAGTTATGCGTGATGGTTGTAAGCTGCTTGTAGAAACCCCGGGTGACCAGTCTGGTATTTAATGGTCAGCTGTGTGCCTGCAGAAGTAGGTACGTTGTCGTGGCTGGTCCTGGGCTTCTCAGCCACAGGTGACTGGACACTGAAAAATAAGACATCACTTAAATTTTGCCCTGTGCACTGCCTGAGGATGTTGCCCTAAGCCAAGATGAGGGGCAAGAAAGGAATGAAGAGGGATGTGTTTCACATATTGATCAGAAAGATGTGCCTTGACCTCCGAAGAAATTTGGCACAGTTCATAGGCAGTAAGGCTGAGGAGAGCAGTCACTTGTATCTGTTCACCACCTCCCTTCTCCCCATCCTCAATTAATAAAACAGAAACCTCAATTTTCCTCTCATTGTGAGTGATGTGAGATGCTTGCTCAGCTCGACTCCAAGAGACGACTCGGTGTAGATGGCGTAGGAGATGGGGCTGTTGCAGGAGACAGGAATAGCTGAGAAAGTACATCTAAGTGCACTGAGCTCAGTGAGAGTACAAAACGAGGAACAGGTAAGAGCAAAAGCTCAGAACAGCAGAAGCAAGGCTGTTGGGAGTTTTGTAAATCTGATGGGGCAACAGTACGGTGCTGTTAAGCACAGATCATTGCAATTTTTCCTGTTGAAAGCTTCTCTTCACTCCCCATGCACACACATCTTTCCTGTGCTTGCCCAACACACAGTGGGCTGTGGGAAGTGGTTACTTCCTGGCAGGAGGACATGCTCCAGAACGGACCAGGCGATCACACCACGCACTCCAGCTAGTCCAATACCCAGCCCTGTGTGTTGGCCTGGAAACTCGTCTGTATTTTACAGGTACAAAATGCCATGGGCGTAGCCACACAACCGAGGAATGCAGTACATGGCCCTCAATCACTGGCTTTTCCTCTGTAAGCAATGGGAGAGGACATGCCCATCAGTTATTATCTGTGGCCCAAATCCTCCCCACTGGCTGTGCAAAATCAGCACATGGGTGTATGTTGCTCACAGCTACTTTATCCTCTGTATGCAAAGGGAAGAGCTCTCGGAGTGTCTCACTACATCATCCATATCGCGTGCACCCTTCAGCCACCTTCCAGGTGACTGGAGCAGGGAATTGAGAAAGGACATGCAATAAAAAGCAAGTCAGCTCTGGAGCCCCCAAAATAAGAAGGACATGGACCAGTTGGAGAGAGTCCAGAAGAGGACCACGAAGATGATAAGAGGGCTGGAGCACCCTTCCATGAGGACAGGCTGAAAGAGTTGGGGCTCTTCAGCCTGGAGAAGAGGAGGCTTTGGGGAGATCTGATAGCGGTCTTCCAGTACCTAAAGGGAGCCTACAGGAAAGATGGGGAGAAACACTTCAGAAACCTGTTGTGACAGGACAAGGGGTAGTGGTTTTAAAATAGAGGGAGATAGATTCAGATTAGATATTGAAAATTTTTTTTGCAATGAGGGTGATGGAACACTGGAACAGGTTGCCCAGAGAGGTGGTAGATGCCCCATCCCTGGAAACATTCAAGGCCAGGTTGGACAGGGCTCTGAGCAACCTGATCTAGTCAGGGATGTCCCTCCTCCTTGCAGGGGGGTTGGACTAGATGACCTTTACAGGTCCTTTCCAACTCAAACTATTCTGTGATTCTATGATTCTAAAAAGATTTCTTCCTCTCTAACCCTGCCTGCCTGTACGGGTATGTCCACACACACCTCCTTGTACACACATGCAGATATGCGCATGTTTAAAGGAGCAGGGCCCAATGCAAAACCGTCAAGAAATGCCAAGTTTAACTTTTGCTTAATTACAACCTCTTGTCTCCAAATCAGGCCACATCTGAGAAATGGGAATGCTGTGTATTGATCACCCAGTAATAAGCCATTGCTGCGCTATCTAAACACGATGGGAAAGTCAGAGTTATATTTTTAATGATCTTTTGATAAAACAAGGTAATGATTTTTCTCCTAACCTCGCCGAAGCTTTGTCCTCTGCCTCCAGGGTATGCAACTTGAAAATCCTGAGTTAGCGGGAATATCAAACTGAGCCCCCCAGCACAAGCTGGCTGTAATTTTAAGCTTTCCCAGTCCTCTCTTTGGGGATCTGTGTAAGAATGAGCTCTGTATGTAGGCTGTCACAGGTAAAATATGATTCTTATGCTCCAGCATGTGGGTCAGATGCCTTAACTTACACTGCAATAAATACTGCCAGAAAAAAAAATGCTGAAATATAGTTTTAGGGAGTGGATCTCCTCTGACGCTAGCATTACATTTAGAGGTGTGGTTGGATGTGCCCTGGGTGAAGAGGAAGGCAAAAGAGGCTTGATGACTTTCACAGAGGAGATGACGGAAGCATCAACATTGAATTGAAAAGCTGTATATTCTCAATCAGCAGTTTTGTTCAGGTTTGTGTGGTTTGATCATGATTTTCATTTCACTCTATCACAGAAACTTCTGAAAGTGCCTTGCTTCGTGTGCCTGGCTCTGCAGGATAAGGAAGACTGTAGTGATCCAAACAGTTTGAACCTTGATCCTGTCACAAACTCCTTACACTATGCTATATGTATAAAATAAGAAACCCAAACCCCAGTTTCACAAAGCATTGACTTCACGGGAAAAGTGCCACTAGAGGGGGCTGGTTGTACATAACTCAATTTAGGTTTCTGCATTGCAGGATGAGCAGGCGTAGGGAAGTGATTGTGCCCCTGTACTTGGCACTGGTGAGGCCGCAGCTCGAATACTGTGTGCAGTTTTGGGCCCTCAGTACAAGAAGGACGGTGAGTTGCTGGAGCGCGTCCAGAGAAGGGCAATGAAGCTGGTGAGGGGTCTGGATAATAAGTCTTATGAGGAGTGGCTGAGGGAACTGGGATTGTTTAGTCTGGAACAGAGGAGGCTGAGGGGAGACCTTATGGCTTTCTACAACTACCTGAAAGGAGGTGGTAGGGAGACAGGTGTTGGTCTCTTCTCCCAAGTAACTTGTGATAGGACAAGAGGAAATGGCCTCAAGTTGCATCAGGGGAGGTTTAGGTTGGATATTAGGAAACACTTCTTTACTGAAAGAGTGGTCAGGCACTGGAACAGGCTGCTGAAGGAGGTGGTGGAGTCGCCATCTCTGGAGGTGTTGAAAGAATGTGTAGACATGGCACTCCAGGACATGGTTTAGTAGGCATGGTGGTGGTGTTAGGTTGATGGTTGGACTTGATGATCTTGGGGGTCTTTTCAAACCTTAAAGATTCTATGATTCTATGAGTGATCACTGTCTTGGTGTCTCAATACCACTGCAGGTGTGTGGCTGATGCAGCCCTGATGGACACCGCCAGCCTGTGCAAACCCCCCTCAGTTGCAGCTATAGCCGCACAAACAGCAAAACCTGCCCAGAACCAGGGCCAGAACCCAGAGTGCAGACCTTGGCAGTGTTGCATTGCTGTGTTCGCACCGCTTTCTGCTCTAAAGCTGCATCTGCAGAGCCACGCCAAGCTGGAGACGAGCAAACCTTCATCTTGAGGAAGCAATGCCCACATGCACTAGCAGTACTCATGTCTATAGAATACAGCTGCACCATGTGTTCGCTTCAGGCTCTGGCTCCTCATTCTCTCATCTCCAAGCTTGCCCACCTCTATTCCTATATTCCCTTAACTCCTTTTACTATTCACATTTTATGAAAGACACATCGAGTGCCAGCTCTCTCCGCTGCTGCCAAGTTAGCAATGCAGAGAGCACAGCCTTCTGCCCCTGGAGCCTGGCAGGGAGGCTGCGAGTCTGGTCCAGAAATCCTGAATGCATTTGGAGCTCTTTCCATCTAGAGACACTTTCTATTAATCATTCCGTAGGAGCTTTACAGCCATTCCTGAATTAATGGAAGAAATTGCTTAAAGATATCCCTGGAGCAGCTCAATGCTAGCAAATGTTTTTTCTTTGTAAAACACAAGACCGCTGTTCCTTAAAGGTGTATCTAGCATATCTATTAGCCAGGCACTGACACATACCACCTCCTCCAAGCTAGCCTGGCACAGCCCAGCTCTCACTTGGAAGCCAGAGAGTAAAGCAGCACTGCACTTGAGATGATGATGATGATAACAATAATAATAATAATTTTAAATCAATTTGCATGGAGGACAATGTAACTGCAGCTCACAGCTCCTCCTCTGCCAGCCAACTCCACACCCAGAGCACAGGAGGTCATATGTGTCCATGTGCCCGCATTCCCCCTTGCAGAAACACCTCTGTGGTGCCAGAGTTCATTTTCCTCACTGTGAGCAGCCAGGAACAGGTGAAAGCCAAAGGCTGCTGGTAAGTTTACTGGGGATCTTGCTAATTCCTGCATTTGGTGATGCTTTGAAATTATTTTGAATTTCAGCCATAGGCTCTTCGGTGTACACAAATCCTCTGGACCACATCAGTCCCAAACAATTTTAAAGAAAAATGAAAATCTCCCTTCCTTCTGCACCATGGAGCTTTCCCCTTCCTGCTCCTCTTGAAGTCATGGGGTGCTTGTTCAGACCACCTGCTCTATGGTAGACATTGAAACTGCTGTGGTGTCTAAACCAACCTTCCTCTCTGTATGTGAAGGTTTAACACTTAGCAAATGGCAATCTTCATGTAAGAGACACATTTCCCCGTTTTCTGTGTTTGAATAATGCTTATTATCATTTGTACAAACTCCTTCAGATCTTCTCTCTTTACTGTAATGCCCATGAGTTCTACTAAACCCCCGAATTCCCTCTTTCAGTTCTCTTTCTGCTACATCCATTTCTGCTTCTGCATTTAAAAGTCTCTAACTTCACTCCCAGTCCGCACTGCTGCCTGTCCCCGTATCTGTAGCCTGTAGGTGGGTACTTGCACTGAGAGAATGTTCTGCTAAATTAACTGACTGCAGTGAAAATCCCAGCATAGACAAAATGGTTTGAGTTCTTTTCCTATAATTACTATAGCAAGTGGAAAAAGACGCACAAAGTTACTTCAGCTCCACAGAAACCAGATTTCAGGTGCATTGAGAGGTGCAGAAGAGCTCACCAACCCCGGGTCAATAGGAATAAAGTGATGTGTGGCGGAAATCAGATGGGGTGATGAGGAGGGGGACTACTACAGCTACATACCTGTCACAAGGCATGCAAGATCCATGGGGCCAGAGCGAGAAGTCAGCAGAAGGTGCCTGCCTTTGTGGCCCAGTGCTCCTAGGAACAGGAGGCCCATGTGTTGGGCCCTGCCCTTGATGTTACTGACACAATTTATCCAACAATTATTTTGGGACAAATTCTGTGTTCTCATCACTGGAGCAGCGCTGTCCATCTGTCCACAGGAGTGCTTGGGTACAAAGAAGGCCTGTGTCATCAGTTTTTCATCTCTCCCTTAGCATCATTCAGGCACAAATACAGGCTGGGCGGGGAATGGATCGAGAGCAGCCCTGAGGAGAAGGACTTGGGAGTGCTGGTGGATGAGAAGCTCAACATGAGCCAGCAATGCGCCCTTGCGGCCCAGAAGGCCAACCGCATCCTGGGCTGCATCAAGAGGAGCGTGGCCAGCAGGTCGAGGGAGGTGATTCTCCCCCTCTACTCTGCCCTGGTGAGACCCCACCTGGAGTACTGTG
>JAAGAY010143835.1:0-33235 GCA_011801015.1 Ardeotis arabs | reverse complement strand
CTTTGGCCAGTTTGGATCAATTATTCTGTCTGTCTTTCTCCCAGCTTCCTGCATCTGCAAATTAGCGAGACCTGGAAAGCAGGACGGTGTCCTTGGTCTCATTCACAACAACTCATATCATCAGGGTGTTTATCAACATTCTTCACACACGAAATCCAAAACATACCATCTACTGAGAGGAAAAATTAACTCCATCCCTGCCAAAACCAGGACAATAGCCCATGCTTTCTGCATGTGCTTGCAAGAAAGAGGTCTTGTTTAATATTTTAGTGTGTCTTTGTACAGGTGATAAACAAAACCAGGAGCATACAGGACAGCTCCTCTTCTCTGTTCTTCCAGCCCAATTCAGTAGATTGAGCCAGCAGCAGAACTTGATGCTGAATTATTGCAGCAAAAGTATGTTGTAGTGGATTAATTTATTTGTCTCTATCAGGGTTGTTATGGAGTGTTGAAGTTTTAAATTGATGGAATATTTTAAACTATTTCGATGATTTATGGCCACTCTTAGTTAACATTTTATTAGTTGTTGGTAATGATATGACTGTGCATGCTTCATCTTAAAATAAGAAACAGGAGGCTAAGAATATGCTTATTTCTGGGAATGCCTGTTAGACACTGATCAATAAGGAACACTGTAATCACCCAGACAGGGAGGATGCATCTCACACTACCTTACTCTTTAACACAGTAAAGGCATAACAAGGTCTGGAAGTTAGGAAAATGTCAAACTAGAATTACAGTATAACTTCTGCAACAGTGAAGATAATTAACCATCAGTCTGAATTGTCAAGGGATGGAGGTAGAATTTCCACCACCGGAAGATGTAAAAAGAAAAAAGAAAAAGAAAACCATGCAGTGTTAAACTTACATTTTAATTCAGCCACAGGTTGGTTTGTAAGCTCAGTACAGGATTACCAAGGTAAAGTTCTCTAAGGACTGTGTTGTACATGAGATCAGACTATGTGACCACAGTAGCTTCTTCTGACCCTAAATGTACGTGTCATTACACTGCCAAATAAGAGCTAGATCGATTCCTTCTTTTAGTGATGAGGCCTCCCATACCTCTCATTCCTTAGGGTAATCACAGGGGTGATTAGCAGCAGGTACCTGGCTGAAATTGCTGTTGGAAGTTAGTAGGAGTCAGCCTTAAATGCCTTGATGAGGGCAGATGGACGGTACCTGCTCAGCACAGTGCTGCAGGTCTGGGCTTCCTTCCAGCTCCTGCTTGTGCTCTTTCTGGTGCCCTTAGCTCTAGCTCTAGCACTTTGCTGCCTCTTATTCCCAGCTGCTCTCTCCTTGGGACGTGCCCTGGTTTCCTAGCTGTGCTTCTAGCTTCCAACCATGTTCCTACTCTACCCTTCAGATTTCTATTTCTCTCCACCGGCACCTTGATCTTGGTTTATCGCATAGACAGTTCCTCCCTCTGAACTGATGTCTTGATCACACTGCTTCTTGCCGTGTCAACTGAGATAGAGGTTACGGTGGCTCAGGGAAAAGACTCGTCCTGCTTTCAGTGGGAAGCTGAAAATGGGTGGCACGGGGAAAAGAAAACCATTTGGGAGGAATGGGGCAAATACACCCTACAAGTCTGATCACTACAGAGCTGACTGGGACAGATTTGTTGGCATTTTCATACTGCCAGCACTATTTTGTTTAATTGTTTAGCAAACCAAACCGACTGCCAGCATTAGTGGGTCAAATCTGCTGGTAGTTGTCTCTTCTCCAGATATTTGCCTTGATTTCCCAGCTTTAGAAATGTACGGCTGTTGCAAAGTGGTGTTTCCCATGGCAAAATTTACATTTTAAATCCACCTCTGAGGGAACTGAGTCTTGGCTTTTACCTTACTGAGAATGCTGTGGTAGTAAGCATCTTTCTAGGGTACCTGGAAAAATCAGAAATGTGTTTCATATTTCAGTTATCCAAGTAAGACATCTTTTTTTCAGGGTGTATTACTTCACAACAGTAAGGATCCTTCCTTTCTTTGGGGCAGGAGAAGATACAAAATCATAAATGAAATATGTAAAATAATACAGGAAAAAGGGTAGAAAGAAAAGTTTGAGAGGTTACTGAAAATATCAGATGAAGTATGGGAGTTAGTGTTGTCCAGTGTGGGGTGGGAGGGAAGGGTGGAGAGGTCCTGGCAGTGCTTCTTCAAAACAGGCAGTAGGTGTTTCCCCTGGACCTCACATTGATTGTACTTAGTCTGTTAACTGTTTGTTGTCTTACTAGTTCTTTGAATGATTTTTAAATTATCTGTTCTTCCTTACTTCTGCTGCCATATATCTTGTTTACTGTGTATTTTTTGCTTCCTCCTCCTTCTTTCTCACATATTATATCCAACCTTTCTTTCCACCTCTTCAGCCTTCTCTGTGCTATGCCTCCCCCCATAGTCCCTGGATTACATGTCTGTGGTATTTCCTAGCATTTTGTTTTAGTAATAAGTTGGGACATGCTAGCAGAAAACCTTTTTGTTGAGGACTGTTCCAGACCTATTCCCTGGCCTAGCATGGTAAGAAGGGATATTAGATAATAGAAAGCTTTGAGTCTGCTGAGAGAATTGAGGCTTTGTTTATTTGTGGACTATATCATTGCAGACTTGTGGATATGTGAGGTTCAGTATCTTATATGATGTGTGTGGCTGCTTATTTGCTGCTTCTGTGGCCAGTGACGTCATCAGTAGTATTTCCCAAAGCTTTTTTCCCAGGTCTCAGACAGAATTAGACTTTCTCTGTAACTGATTTTAGATGAAGAAGAGAATTGCCTTCCATTTCACAGAGGAGTTAGCTGTGACTGTATTATTATGAAGGTTTTTTGAAGCACATCATGTGGGAAAAAAAGCTTGTCTTGGGGAGATCAGAACCCTGGGGGGTTTTTTGTTGCTAATGCCACTGGCTCAGAGATGTGGGGACAGTTGTTCATTTGAGGACAAAGGAGGGAGAACAAAAAGCAAATTCAGAATTTCTCCTTTTCTTCCACAGATGTTGTCAACTTGGATCTGAAGTCTACCCTCAGGGTTCTATACAACCTGTTCACCAAGTACAAGAACGTTGAATGATCCTGGAAGCTGCTGAGGTCTTCACTCTTCCAACCTCTTTATGCTGAAATTACAATAAACACACACTCTGCACGCTCCCCTTGTGCCTTATGCTATACTTCATGCATTCTTTCTACAGTTGATGTGGTCTCTCTGTAGCTGTTTGTATGACAATCCCACTAAAAATAATGCATGTGTATTCTCTAGGACACTTTGTAGATATTTCACACTTTTACCAGAAGATACTGTTGGTCTGTTGTTTGCTATAATCAACAAATGTTCTTTTGATAAAGGAAATATACCACTAACTACTTTAATATGCAGGGAAAACATGAGATGTTCCTCATGGCTGGAGACTCTTTGATTCTACAATAGACTTTATTTTGCGTACTCCTTGGTTGCAACTGGCGTTTGATGATTTTCCAGTCTAAGTGTTAGCGATAGAAAATCAGCATGGGAATTTATTTAGAAGCTGAGCCTTTTCTGTTAAATAAGGTCTTGTATGTTCTGTTGGGTGGGTGGGGCTGAGGGGAATTACCCCCGTTAATGTCAAAAGCTTCAGTTTTTGTGTTAACCTCATGCTACTCAGTGTTACTTCCATTCAGTGTTTAAACAGAATAAGTCTTGCAATAGGATCACCAGCTAATCTTTTGTTGTCTATTTTTTATTTCATCTGCTTTCTAGGAGAAATTTGGTTGCTAGAGCCACTGTCATCCGTTAAGCATACAGCTTCAGTCACGTCAGTCCGGAGCTGGTCAAATAGGCAGAGGCTGCATTTTGCCCCGGTCTTTTCTGAAATGAACACAGGGAATAATGAACTTGGCATTTTAAAGGCTGACTCTCCATTTCACGTAGCTGAGTTTTAAAGGGTCAGATTCATTCCTGTTGGAGCTATTGGCAGCTGTACAGTTCTGGTGTTCAGTTCAGGTGTACAGTTCAGGCTTTTATAAACAGTTTTCTTTCCTAAAGAGCTTGCCTGGGCTTATGGATTGTACTGGGCTGTGCAAGACGTGGTATACATAGTGCAAGCCAATGGTTAGCACTCCAGTGTGAAGCTCTTCAGTGATCATTTATGCTTCAAACTAATTTCATTGAGTTGCCCTGTGCCATTTGAAGCCTCTGGTAGGCTCTGGCCTAGTCCTGTAATCTTTTGAGCTGTTACGGATTTTAGTGTGAAACTATTTTAAGAAAGAATTGCTAGGTTAATCCAGTAGACTCTAGTTACCTCATAGTACTTTACAGGTTTCATCTGTAGAGCTGTTCCTGGCTGGTGATGTGCTAGGTGCAGCAGTGCCTCTTCTTTCCCTAACAACGGATTTCTTACGCCAAACATTATTTACCCTTCTGAGTTCAAGAGGAAATGTGCTATTTGAATGGTATAATTTTACAATTGAGATTTTTCTCCTTCTCTTCTTAGACATTTTTTAATCTCAAAGGGAGAGAAATGGGCTTCTGCTTCTTTGTTTCATATTTTTGGGTTCTGAGTTCTAGTATTTGAATTATTTGGATTAGTTCCCCTCAGACTTCCAAAACAAATATGGAAGGAAGTTGCCCTTTCTTTCCATGAAAAAGTCAGATCTCATCTACTCTGTAAGGTTCTGTGGGGAATAAGTGCTTGCCTGTACTTTAGGAGGGAGCTGACCTCTTGTTGTTTATACAGAGCCTAGAACAATTGGACTTGAATTTCAGATGGGGTCACTAGACTCTACCACAGCGCCTGCAATTATTACAGAGGAGACCTGCAGAGGCACTAAGGCCTGGTGGATCGGCTCTCCTGGCAAGTTAATGAAATTGGTCTAACTTTCATACTGTGAAATGGGGGTATCATGAGGCTGGAAGGTAATTGAACTGAAAGGTCTCTCAGATTTTTAGTTTAATGCAGTGTTATTTGTCAGAAGCAAGTCTGTTAAAGAGCAGTCATTCCACCTATCTCCCTTCAGGTGATGTGGAAGTGCCAATGCTGTTTATATTCTCTGAGTTACTGGGAAAGACCTCCAGAGAATCTAGTTTTTGAAATTGCAAGCAATATTAATCTCAAAAGCAAACAGAAAATAACAGGAGGAGATTGATAAGAGCAGTTTGGCTTTGGGAGGGGGAACAGCTCTTTCTGAGATGGGATTATACAGCTGGCATCTTCACTGCATGTAAGCAGATGTGAACGTACCACCAAATTTTGAAAGAGTCTCTGTTTTGTTCGATTTTGTGGTTTTAGTCACTCTGCAGAAACCTAAGTCCCTCTACAACCTGAGGCATGGTTCCATTTTAACATTCCTTACATTAATATCCCTGTCAGTCAAGACTGGAGGCTTGATGCCCTGAACAGATCGGGGGCAGGTGTCATACCCTGGTTTGTTATGTTTTTAAGTCTGTTGGTAAATGTCGCACAGGGAAAATAAATTTTTTGTTCCTTGGCTCCTTGCTGTCTAGCCAGGTCACTCTTCATGTAGACACTGTGTTTATTGTTAACTGGATTGGGAGCAGGGTGGATTTAACTGAACTGGAGCTTCATCCCAATCAGTCCAGTTTCCAGGAAGAGCAATGTAGGTAAAGCTTCTCTAAACACCTGCTTTTGTCATGCCTCTCTGTTACATACGCATGATGCTTACTTTTTTCTCTCTCAAAAAGATAAGTCAATGCTAAAAATGTGATTTGTGAACTCTTTGTATTACTGGAGTTTTAGACATGTTCCCTGGTTGCCAGTGAGGTAGATCTAAATCCTGTTGAGTTCATCTGGAATGCTAAATGCTCTGCAGCATTAAAGCTTCCACATTTGTAAGTACTTAATGAATGTCTGTCTTTTCCAGCCCGTACAACTTAGCTTTTAGGTGCATTTGCTTGACGTACTCGGTTAAAGTGAGCTGTATTACCACAGAAGCAGCCCAGATACTCCTGAGCTGCATCCTGTTTTTCAAGATGAAAAACCACCAGTGGCAGATTTTTTTAAAATCAATTTAAACCTTACAGGATTTCTTACTCCTCTCCCCCACAGACCAGTGCTTTCAGTATTAATGTATTTTTTAAGAGTCTTTTCTACTTTTTTTAACAGTGTTTACTTTGGATTTCTAACTACTAAAAAACAGTCTTGCAAATAAAATTCTGGACTTGTCATATTCTGGAGACTTCCAGCTTTGTGACAAGACTTGTGTACTGTAAGCAAGTTACAATGCAATGCTATGTGTGCTAAAAATCACAGCAGGAGTGTTATGCATGGTTTGTGACAGTTGTACTATTTATTCAAATAAATAAATAATGATCACTTGGTTTTCTACATCTTTTTTTTTTCCTAAATGGACAAGTCTGTGGGAAGAACTTCTGAAAGGTGATACATCATCCTGTGCTGATCTATGCAGACCTAGCAAAGCAGAGATCTCGGGTTTCTGGTCCTGGTACAGATGATGACATTGCATGGGCAGACACAAATGTGCTCTTCTGTAGGTTTCATCAGGTGCCTTTTTTTCAGCTACTGGACCTGATCGAGTTGCTAACCTTTTTCCTTCCAAAAGAGAAAAGTAACTGAATTACACTCTCTAATACCATTAGAAGACTTAGGGGCCAGTTCTCCCACAGTGGCACAGGAGGGAAGCCTGGCATACTGAAGCCAGTCACGTACATGTCTACAGAGAACGTGGGAAGCCAGAAGCCCAAGTAGGTCTGGAGTGACATTGAAAATGCCTGTGTGCTTTCCGTTGCTCTGGCATGGAGAGAGCATAGAGTGGCTCTCCAATAACGCAAGGGTGTCAGGAAAATGCATTATCAGAACTTGTTATTGGTGGGAATGCTCTCGATTCCTTGAATTGTTCTTCAGTGGTTATTTTTATGTGAGGGCCAGGTGTGTGTGGGGGTGCATGTATGTATGTGAGGTGTCCTTTGGGAACGTACAGAAAGACTGCGGGGGAAGATAAGCAGGAAATCAAATGCAAGTCTGATACAGAATGTACTAGTGTGTTCTGTAGAAGACTGGATACTTCATGCACTGGTGGCAATATCAGTTTTTGGAGGAAAAAATATACTTGTCCATCACATGTGTTTTGGACTTCTTTTAGCACTGATGCACTGTATTGTGAAGAAGGTTTCCAAGAAAAGTCCTTTGAGTTGCCAGTTGAAGTAGGGAGAGACCTAGTAATTAGAGATGGATTTCCCAACATTTATTTCTTCCTGCGCCTTCTGCCTGCTGATATGAAACTGGATTTCTAACGTGTGCCCAATAGTACCTCCAACGATACCTTCCTTTTGTTTTTTATTTACTACATTTCTAGGCTGTGGCATGCACTTCTGCACAGGTAAGAACATACTCTGGCACTTTGCTAATTTGATGTGTTGTGCTTGTTACCTGCTTAGAAAATAGTTAGAAAAAAGGTTTGCCCTTTGATTAGGAATTTGGGGTCTTAGCTACTAAGAATTAATGGCAGCTGGAAATCTGTTTTCCACTCACTTTCCTGTATCCCATTTAGCTCATGCTGAACTATCCGCATGAGCATGGAGCAGCATGCCAGCCCCTTAACAGCACTAAGCCAGACCAGCTTAATTAGTGGGGCTGGGGATTTCGTGCAGGACAGCAGAGTTCATTCTGCTTTCCAGAAGAGTTAACAAATGTAACTGGTACCTGAAGGGAAAAGTGGTTGCTGTAGAGAGTTCTCCCTCTTTAATCAGTGATGAAAAAGGGACGGAAGAGCAGCAGCACTTCTCTTGTCTCAGATGAGCATTTTGGGCCCTGGTGTGGCTACCTAGCCTGTCTAATGGCAAATGAGTTCATCTCGTTCTGCCTGGGTTTCTTCTTCTACCAGGTCGGTAGTGCTGATCTGCTTTATAAAATGCTGAAAGGGCCATCAGTAAAAGGTGTAATGTAACATGATGGTTTTGTCTGTCGTTGGCTGTTTTATTATTATATGTAAAGAACAAGTGTGTTGTGAGTCGCCCCAGACGCAGACTAGCAAACAGCCATGCCATGCAGTACAATGGAAGAAAGATCGTATCTTTCTGATACTTTCTGGTCTTTCAAGAGTTGTGGGATTGCATGTTTCCTGCATTTGTATTTCTGTTTATTTTAGTCTCCAGCAAGGACCAAGCATGTAGACAATTAAGTTCCGGATACAACTGTGGTTTCGTTTTTAAGAGTAGGCAGTACCGCGCGACACAACTTCCCTCTTGTGTGCTCTGCGTCCTTCAGGCTGCCCCGCATGGGAGGCTGCAGCTTCGGCACAGGACGCTCTGAACCTGGGGGTCAGTTCCCTCTCCCCATAAATTTCATTGCGCCTGCTGTGAGCAGATTTTGGAAGAGCTTCTGGAGAATTACCAAAGGAGAGAATAGTAAGTTTGGGCAAAGGGACTCTTTTGGGTGCTTTTTAAGAATTATTTTTAACTAAAAGACTTTCTGTGTCCGTATGGATTTTTCTTGCTAAGACAACATCTCTTCTGATGCTAGTGAGCAAAAATGGCTCTTGAAAGGTCTGGTACAAAACAAGGAAGTAAAAGTAAGTTTTAAACTGGGCACACAATGTATATTCTCTTTTTTTTCTTATTTATTTTTTAATTCTGGCTTTCTGAAGGCAGAAATATCACTATCAACATTAACATTCCCACTTGGTTTTAGTTCCCTCCTTTGTGTAATTTGTTTGAGGTTCCTAGAATCAGAATCTGTTCCTAGGAAATGTGTTTGAGGTCATATGGGGCAGGGCTTTTGTCTTCTCAGACAGGAAATAAAAGAGTTGAAACAGGTTGGTCACATCGGTAAGTGCCTTGTATGTATTCCACAGCTAGTTTGTATGCCAGAGACCGCTGGTAGCTCATTAATGCTTTCTGTCGTCTATCAGGGATACCTGGCAGCCAGTCTGTGCAAAGACTCGTGGAGGAAAAGTGAGCTGATCTGACCCAACAGGAGAATTAGTTATTTTATCCGTAGTTGTGGTATTGCAGCATTGTGCAGAAGTCTGGCTCTTGGCCTAAGAAAAATTAACTTGTTGGCTGCCTCAGCAGGTGGCACAGGAGAAATAAAACACCTCCTGACTTTAAAACAGACAAGCTGGTACATCTATGACGTTTTCAGAGAATGAAAGATGTTGTGCCATTTCATTTGAATTATGCCATTTCATTTGAATACTCAATAATTAAACCTCAATTTTATTTTAAAATGTCATCATGAAATGCCTCTACAATCAGTATTCAAGCAGTTGTCTCCTCCAGTGATCTCTTCTCCAAGTACTGATAAATAAACGTGTGCAGGAGGATGGAGGCTGGAAAATACAGCATGCCAGTCACAGCTCTGAATAACAAATTTGAACGATGGGCTGGTTGCAGCAAACATGGAAGCTTGTGTGTAAGAACCAGGTCTTCCGTGCTTTCCTATTTCTCATTACACAGCTAACCCCAAGGTGTGCACTCCAACTCACGTTCCATTTTATTTTGTTTCTGCAGTATGTTATTCTTCAAAAGGCTGCTGTCTAGGACCAAGCCTCACAGAAATGCAGCTTGCCACATGAAGGACTGCTTGCAGTCCTAATACTAATTATTAGTAATAAGCAATGAGACTATTAAATGCTAAGGAACCGCAATTTTAAGGCTCTGAAATGCCTGTGGGAAAAAAAGGTCGATAAGTGTGAGGTGAAACACATAGGGGAAAAAACAGTACTAGCTCTACAGATAAATGATGGGCTCTGAGTGATGTGTTGCTATTTAGGAATGGGATCTTGGGGATATAATAGATAGTTCCATTAAAGTGTCAGCTGGGCACTCAGCAGTGATCAAATGAGCAAACAGCATTAGAAATTAGGAGAGGAATGGAGAACAACACCGCAGACGCTGCAGTGCACCTCTCTAAATCTGGGCAGGTCTGGTTCCCAGCACTTCAAAAAGGCGGTGATAGCGCTGGAGAGAATTCAGAAAAGGGCAATCAGGATGAACAAAGGTACTACGGAGTGGTTTCCTTGTGAAGGGCGACTCAGATGTAGGCTGTGCTTCCTCAGTTTCAGAAAGAGATGACTGTTGAGGGTGTAGCATGGTAATGCAGTAGTAACATGGAGTAGGAACACAGTGATGTGAAGAACGCGAATCAGTTGGTCTCCTTTGCTCTGTGTGTAGTGGGAACTTTAGGGGAAGCTGGCAGGTGGTAGGTCAGAGCGAGAAACAGGAGGTGGTGCTTCACGCAAGGTAAAGCCGCACTCTTCAGCTCCTCGCTGTGGAACGGTGGGAGATGCATGTATTCAAGGGGTGAATGGGAAATTCATGGGAAGTGAATGTGTTGACAGCTTCTAAGTACCAAGACCTCAGTTTTGATTTAGGAAGGCTGAGCTGCAGGCTGTTGAAGTGTTTTAGGGAAGTACCTGTATATGCTTGTTCTGTTTATGTTTTTATTTTTCTCCCTGAGCTTCTGCTTTTGGGTGCTGCAAGGGACTGAATAGTAGGCAAGCTAGTCTTACCCAGTATAGCAATTTTAATGTTCTGACTGAGTAGGACACACAGCACTGAGGCCTTAGAGGATATTAACTTACACTATTGCAAATTCTTAATTTCAGGCCTTGTCTTACAGGCTTCCAAATTTTAAAGAGTGGCTTCTGATGTTTGAGTTCCTTGGCCAAACAGAGACCAAGGATGCGGTGGGCAGAACACATCACTGATGTGTAAATGGTCAAAGGAAGTAGGAGATACACTAACTCAGCTTTGCTGCAATACTTAACTTGTGTAAGTTGTGGCTTACACAGACGATTACAGAAGACTTATGAGCAGGACTTCCCAAGGTGTAACAGCTGTCAGAAACCTAATTTAAAAGTAAGGTGTCCTTAGGTTGCTCTACACTAATTAACTTTTCTCTCTCAGTTAATTTCATCTGGGCAGTCTTATCTCTCAGGCCCTAAATGACTCAATTCCTATCTTATTTTACCAAGCACCTTTTTAGAGATAGCATTCAATTTTGCAGCCACCATAATGAAACCAATTCTCTCATGATCCTTTCCCTTAATGGCTTGCTAGGATTTTTTTTTTTACCTAATTTGTTTTACCAGAGTGATGTGCAAAAGCATCCAATTGCTATTTTCTACCAATATTCTTGGCTTGGCAAAATCCATGTTAAAATACATGTTCATAATGCAGTTTGACTGGATCTTTAATAAATATGTGAGAGAGAGCCTGCAGAGCAGCACCATGCTGTTTGGGCTATAAAGCTATCAAGGAGAGAAGTGTAACTTTGGAGATCCTCTATGGGCAGCACGTAATAGCATTTGCAGCAACTGCCTTGTTCTGCTGTGCTTACAGGGCTGGGCCATCCTAGCATCTCAGTTCAGCCACCTGTGGTAGCAGCTGAGGCTGTCTCTTTGGTAGCAGAATGGAGGTGGTAACTGAAAAATGCAAGCCAGGGCTAGACTCTTGTTTAAGTATTTCGGATTGCTCTTTAAAGGTCCCCTTTAAAGGTCATCTAGTCCACCCCCCCTGCAAGGAGCAGGGATATCTCCAACCGGATCAGGTTGCTCAGAGCCCCGTCCAACCTGGCCTTGAATGTTTCCAGGGATGGGGCATCCACCACCTCCCTGGGCAACCTGTGCCAGTGTTCCACCACCCTCACTGTAAAAAATTTTTTCCTGATGTCTAATCTTAATCTACCTCCTTCTGTCTTAAAACCATTATCCCTCATCCTTTCACAACATTTGTACAGTTGCAGTACATAAGTCTGATTTCCTGCACTTAAATCAACATACATTTGGTTTAATAAAGAGCCATCGTACTGCTTGCATGGCTGGAAGACCAGGCCCAAAGAGTTGTGGTGAATGGAGTTAAAGCCAGTTGATGGCCTGCCACAAGTGCTGTTCTCCAGGGCTCAGTACTGGAGCCAGTTCTGTTTAATATCTTTATCAATGATCTGGATGAGGGGATTGAGTGCTCCCTCAGGAAGTTTGCAGACACAACCAAGTTGGGCAGGAGTGTTGATCTGCTTGATGACAGGAAGGTTCTACAGAGGGATCTGGACCGAGGCCAACTGTGTGAGGTTTAACAAGGCCAAGTTCCGGGTGCTGCACTTGAGTCACAACAACCCCATGCAGTGCTACAGGCTTGGGGAAGAGTGGCTGGGAAGCTGCCTGGCAGAAGGGACATGGCAGTGTTGATTGACAGCCAGCAGTGTGCCCAGGTGGCCAAGAAGGCCAACAGCATCCTGACTTGTATCAGAAATAGTGTGGCCAGCAGAACTAGGGAAGTGATTGTCCCTTTGTACTTGGCACTGGTGAGGCCACACTTCGAATACTGTGTTCAGTTTTGAGCCCCTCTCTACAAGAAGAAGGTTGAGTTGCTGGAGTGCGTCCAAAGATGGGCAGTGAAGCTGGTGAAGGGTCTGGAGCCCAGGTCCTATGAACAGCAGCTGAGGGAACTAGGGTTTTTTAGTTTGGAGAAAAGGAGGCTCAAGGGAGACCTTATCTACAGCTGCCTGAAAGGAGGATGTTGTGGGGTGGATATTGGTCTCTCTTTCCGAAGTAGCAAGTGATAGGACAAGAAGAAATGGCCTCAAGTTGTGCCAGGCGAGATTTAGACTGGATATTAGGAAAAAAATTATTCACTGAAAGGATTGTCAAGCATTGGAACAGACTACCCAGGGAAGTGGTGGACTCACCATCCCTGGAGGTATTTAAAAGATGTGTAGTTGTGGCACTTACGGACATGGTTTAGTGGTGGACTTGGCAGTGCTAGATTTGCAGTTGGACTTGATGATCTTAAAGGTATTTTCCAACTTAAATGATTCTATAACATAGTTTGGAAAACAGACTATTCAGATTCTACTGTCTGTAACTTTTTATTGAGTTTTAGTCTTTGCCAAGCTAAAGCATCCTAGCTTTTTTAGTCTTTTGGACTTGACTGAAAAGCTTTTACGTCAATATTAAGACTGCAAAAGCAAGCCCTTAAAATGGAACATTTCCTACCCATGTAAGCTGCCTGTAGAGCCCGGCTCTATCTTTTGTGTGGTCTGTGTAGGCAGCATGGCACAGCCTTACATAGCCATGGTTAAAAAATCAGATTCTTCTCCACTTGCACTGTGGTTTGAGTCACAGCTTCTAGAAGAGTGGGAGGTATCATTGCTAGCCTCTTATTCGTAGATAGTTGCTGGTGACAGGGATGAACTTCAGCTGGGTGTTTGGTAGGACAGCACGTGTTTGGTAGGACAGCATGTATAGATGGCTATGCAGCCTCTCCACACAACGCCAACAACCCCATTCCTTTCTCTGACTTCTGCTGTCCTCCAACACGACTCCTAGCTGTTTTGGAAAACCTCACCCATAGTTTTGTGTTTGTTAACACGGTATTTTCACCACTGTATTGTGTGTCACCGTTCTGGTTTCATTTGAGGACATCTGGGTTGTGAAGGAAAGTCATTCTCCAATCTGTGTTAAAAAAAAAAAAAAAAAATCTTTGAAGAGCCATATAACTTAATCTAACATGAAGATGAGATTGTCTACCCAGAAACATGTCATTGTTTCCCCACAGCTATACCAGCTGGTCTAATAAAGGAAACTGCTTGGATTTATAAGCTTGTCTCAGTAATTTAACTACTGTATTCTTGATTGAATACTTTGTAAGTACTGGTCATTTTAATAGCAGATATTCATTGATACCTAGGAACTGAAGGCTTTTTCATTTCAGTTGAATAGAATTTACTAATCTAATTCAGATGAAACATAATTAGACTGAATTAAGACAAGTTTTAGCACTTCAGGGCTTTTTTCTTGTATTTTGATGATTAACAGAAAAAAAGAAGAAAGTCCTTTTTAACTTCTTTTTCTTTACATACACTTAAATACATTTTCAGGTTTTTTTTTAAAAAAGCAATCCACCCATCATGAAATAGTAACTGTAAAAAAACTTTTCTGTTTGTTTGTTTGTTTTCTTCTTAGCACGAATTTTGACCTTTACATGCCTTTACTCGTGTTCCTTTTCTCCCCATATTTTTTACCAGTTTATTGGGAGTGAGAAAGGACAATGGATCCAGCCTTCTCAAATGTGTTTACACAGCCTGCTGCACTTAATCAATTCCTAGCTGAGAATGTCATCGCTCAAGGTATGAACTTTATTAACCAGGACAGAAAAATGTCCAAGGAATGACCTGAACAACCAAGCAGAAAATGTGCAGTACAAATGAATCATATATTTTTTCAGCAGTGGTCCCCTGGTTTTATCAGCAGTGAGTGAGCTCTGTGTGTGTAATTTGACTGCTGACTCTCTAGAGCCAGATCATGAAGAAGCGACAAGTCTAGCTGGTTCTTTAACTGAAATTTAAATTTCATACATAAGGATCTGACCCAGTTTGTTTTCCTCTTTCCAGAACTGTCTATCTAGATCTTACTGATCTGAATTACATTGAAGCATATTTTCCAACAGCAGTCTTAATAGCCTGATATACTAGTTTCTCGCTCATAAGGAGTCAGTTAAAAAATAACTGTGTTTCTATATATGACAGTTAGTGATATCGGGTAATATTAATCTGACAGCAGATTTTACAGCAAACTTGCATTAGTCATACCTGATAATTGTTATGAATCTTGTTTGCTTCTTTTCATAGGTGAGAAGAAGAAACTTATAAAACCATCCTCAAGCCACAATCCCAAATTGGAAGAATTAAAACTGGTACTATTTCTTTTACTGTCTTGTTTAACCCTCACCTCAAGTTGTTTTAACCTGTTGTGTTAATGTCAGCCCTGTAAATTACCCAACTCTTTGGCCCCAGTCCCCCACTCTCCATGGATGGGGATGAGCTCTGCTTTTGGCACTTGGGCTCCACACAAGTAAACCAGAGCTTGTGCTTAAGCACAGTGCCAGGATGGCTGGGGCCACACAGGAGCAAGCTTCAAATGCCAACATCACCCAAGAGTGGTCACTGCTGTGTGAAAAGTGAAGTGCAGGTTGAAAAAGTTAGTTTCTTCTTACACGATACCTCTCCTAACTTGGGACGTGTGGATGAGCCACACCAGAAGTACCCAGCTGCTACTTCATTGTAATGATGGTGTGATAGCAACGAGAATCCAGCTGAAACAGTGAACTGTGACCGAAAGCAAACTCATGTCAGCATTTTTGCCAGAGATGTTTGGATACTGTCGTAGTTCAGCCCCGATAGGGACCAGACTACGCAGTCTCTCTCTCACTCCCCCCACCCTCCGAGAGAATAGGGAGAGATAATATAGCAAAAAACGTCTCGAGGTTTGAGATAAGGACAGGGAGAAAATCCTTAAAGTTACCGTTATGGGCAAAACAGACTCGACTTGGGGAAAACTATTCATTTATTACTAAAAATAGCAGGATAATGAGACAGAGAACAAGATAAATTCCCTCCCCACCCCTCCCTCTTCCCGAGTTTAACATTAACTCTACTACCTTCCCGCTCCGAGCGGCACAGGGGGGAAGAGGGAATGTGGGCTGCGGTCAGTTCATTACGCATTGTTTTACACCACTGCTTCATAGCTGGGGGAAGAACTCCTCACATTCCTCCCCTGCTCCAGTGTGGGGTCCCACCCATGGGCCACAGTCCTTCGTGAAACTGCTCTGGCGTGGGTCATCTCTTCCACGGGGTGCAGTCCCTCCAGAACAGCTGCCCCAGCGGGCCCTCCACGGGCCACAGCCTCCTTCAGGCATCCACCCCCCCTGTGTGGGGTCCTTCACGGGCTCCAAGTGGATCTCTGCTCCTCCGTGGACCTCCATGGGCTGCAGGGGGACAACCCGCTCCACCATGGTCATCACCACAGGCTGCAGGGGAATCTTGGCCAGGAGCAGCATTACTCCTCCCTCTCCTTCTGAACTGACCTTGGTGTTTGCAGCTGTTTCTCTCAAAAGAAAAGTTTGTTCTTCACAACAGGCTGGCAGACGCCTCTCAGGATCTTTTCACATCATCCATCTCATCTCCTCTCCACTTCTTGCAGTCGGGCCGGGCTGAGTTGGGCCCAGTCGGCCACCTGGCGAGAGGCCAGAGGGTGAGGCCTGCAAGGCCCACGAGGCCTGCGCCTCCCCCTCTGTGCCTCTGCCCCCGCTCAGCTGCTTCACATATTCTCTTCTCCTTTTTTTCTGTTTTCCCCTTCTTAAATACCTTATCACAGAGGCGTTATCATGGAACATTCTGCTACCAATTGGCTCAGCCTTGGCCAGCAGCGGGTCCGCCCTAGGCCCGGCCAAGTCCACTGAACAAAGGGGAACAGTTTCCTACAGAAGCTACCAGCTTAGGCCCCCCTCACTAAACAAAACCACAAGTTTCCTACACTTCTCTCATACTAACAAGTTCTAGGATTGCTGTGCTGATTTGCAACAGTCTTCTGTCTTCTCTTCTACCTCATGTGACAGCTGGTGTGGCTGCAATGCAGCCAGACAAGGATAGCATAGAGCAGAGGGAGAAGGGATGAAGAGTAGGCAAGTCACCCAGAATGCAGGAGAAAAGCTTTCAAGTTGTTGGTACGGTACATTGTCTGCTTGAGGTAACTGTGAAGGATGAATCCTATTTAATGGGAAAGTACTTTATTTCCAAGTAATTTTGAGAATCTCCCTTGTGCATTCAATCACCGTGTTTCTCTAATGGCCCAGCCCAGGGGAAGGCTAGCATACTGAAATTTCCTGGAAGAAAAGTGGCCTGTCTCTTATGAGACCAGCACTTCTTGTGTTACAGAGATACTAAGATTGTTATAAATATTATGAAAACCAGCTTAGGCTGGTTTTCAGTGTATGGTTTACGTACTGCTGATGTGTGTATTAGATGGCATTCATAAATCTATAAATACGTGCATTTCTATATTGCGTTTTCTTAAATCTCCATGCACAGTTGATCAAAAAGATTTCATTTTTGTGTCAGGCTTTCACAATGTTTTTACACAAAAGAGAAAATCTGAAAGGTGGTGCTGCAAAATGCAATTATGTTGTCTACAGAGACACTGAATTTGTTCTTTCCAGACTGCCAAAAATGAAGAGCTTTCCTCAGTTTATGAAGATTACTGTGAGCTTCAGTGCTTAATCCATTTCCTGTCAGAGACACCTGAAACAATCTTCTTCACTGTCTAATTTCTTTTCTTCAGATGATGAGGAGGTGGAAATTGGGTCCCAAGGGAGGCAGTCCTCTGGGTGCCCATCGATGCCACTGATTGCCTGCCTAATCTAAAGAGTTCATGGCTCCTCTAGAGAAGAGATTGGGATGGAGGGGAGGACAGGCAGGTATCTTCAAGGGAAAAATAAGGGAAGTAAAGAAACTCACTTGGGAGAAAGTCTCTGTTCCACTGCATTTTCATTTTGAGGTGGCTTTGGGGAACCAAGGAGTGTGAAATGGCTCACTGTAGTTACTATAAATACCGAACTGCTTGTAAAATAGAGGATGGTTACATTCTGAAGCCAGTAGCAAACTTCTTGAAGTATTTTTTCTTTTCTCCTTTCCATATTTACTCATTTTTAGGCGCAATGCTCTGGTCTGCAGCTGAGTGAGGCCTCAACGACAGGACTGAAGGCAGAGCTGTGTGAGCTGCAGGCTGTGGATGTGGCTGTTTAGAGCTGAGATAGCAAAGGAGGGATCTCGTAGATCTGCAATCAGCAGTACTTTCTGCTTTCCCCCTTCCATCTGGTTGTACTGTTGTGTTTGGGGTACCGCTCTATCTCTCTCTGTTTCAGATGAAACAGAATTAGACTGAATTAAGCCAAGTTTTAGCACTTCAGGGCTTTTTTCTTATATTTTGATGATTAACAGAAAAAAAAGCATCGCCACGTCTTAGCCTGCAAGCGTTAGCTGAGGAGCACGGCGTTCTGCTCTAGAAAATTCTTGTTATTTCTATAGCTAAGGAAGTATATTACAAACACTCTGGCAGCTTCTCAGTTTAGGCAAGTGCTGGCGCCAGGCATTTTTGTTTCTTGTGCGGTTTCAAGCATCTCAGAGATATGTATATTTTTTTTCAAGCTGCTTTTTACATTTTTGTTAACGTTGGCTAACTTACAGGGATCTGCTATGAATTTCCCCCTCTGTTTACAGTGAGTGAGGATATTATTCACACAACAAACTCCAGATGCTCACTTGTAGCAATAACAGCAATACAAGCAATGCCCCTCTTTCGGGAAGAGGTTCTTGTTAAGAGCCAGCTGGGGCTACTGCTTTTCACTTCTGTTTTAGCAGGTCCTCTTCCCTTTCTATCAACACACGTGGATAAAACACATGCCCAGGGAAGTGCTGAGGAGCTCCTTTGCTCTCCTGTGTGGGAGCGCAGTGCTCAAAGAAGGGGCTGGGGGGCCAAGGGATGTAACTGGGAATGCGGTTCCTTTCCCGTTGTAGCCAGCCTTTGGCTTCCTGAGCAGCTTCCCCTTGCAGAGGCAGGAAGGATATCGGAAAGGGCAGTGGGAGGACTGCCACGTAAGAAAGTGAAATAAACAAAATGCTTCTCCCTCGCCCCAAAAGGTATTTGGAGACAGATTATTACAAAATTGCACAAAGAAAAAGAAAGCAAAAATAGAAGAGGAAAGAGAGGAGTGCTTAGTAAAATGGATGACTACAAGAAACAACCAACAGAATGAGCGAAGCCTCTTTTCTTACAAACTTTTGTCTGACAGTTGGATTTGTGTGAATTCTGTGATGTCTAATGAAGGCAGAGGACGGGAAGTGCACTCTGCAGCCTTTCCCCTGATGGAAGTGGGCATAGCGTCTGTTTCTCCACCTGTATATCTATTTCTATAAAATTCGTAGGAATATAACTTGTGAGATGTCTATCTCACTTAAAAATGAGGGAGAAGTAACTGGTACTTAACTTCCCTTTAAAAAACAACTAAAAAGCACAAAGGAAGTGGTGGTTGAAAGCAAACCAAGATGTGAGATAAGGGACTAAAGAGAAAGGTGAAACACAATATAGCGCTGAGTGCTATACTGCCTAAACAACAAGAATATCATTGCCAGCTGCTTTGTTTTCCTCTGCAGTTACTGATCGACTGGATTAACACAACTCTGAAACAGGAGCACATAGTGGTTAAAAGTCTGGAAGAAGATCTGTATGATGGGCTGGTCCTTCATCATCTTTTGGGTAAGCTACTGCTTTGAGTTTAGCTCACAAACACGTCGTGGAGGAAGTTCCAGATCAGAGAATAAACCTCACGGATCGCAACAGCAGTGATCTGCTGGAGTCTCGCTTCTCGTTAGCGGAGAAAGCACTGCATTGTGAACCATCTGTGATAACTGCAGTTCTGAACAACACCTGAAGGTCCCCTATTGTTTTTATATAATTATTTTCCTTCTAAGAAAGTCTTTTTACCTGCTAGTTAACATAATAAAAAGGTTAACTTTGAAGTGTGAAATTACAGTGCCTCTGAAGGGAAGGAGGGCTTCATAAGCCAGGATCACAAAGGCGACTTGTGATGCTATCAGAAACATTGGATGGAATCAGCACTATAATTTATATGTTTTCATGCTTTAAAAAAAAAATAGTAAAAAGTCCCAGGTCTAAAGCACTGAGCTGGAGCTGGAACTGATGAAAATCTAAGAGGCTTTAGACCATGAGGTGCTTCTATAAAAGATGTAACCTCCTGGAACAGCCTGTTGGTCTATTTCTATTTCTCCATCTCTCTTTTCCCTTTCACTCTCTTTGGGAATGTCTTTCAAATCCTATCTCCTTTTCAGCAAGGCTGAGGGCAGCAGTGTGAACAGGATTGGCTTATTTTAGAATCATAGACTAGTTAGGGTTGGAAGGGACCTTTAAAGGTCATCTAGTCCAAAGGTCATCTAGTCCAAAGGTCATCTAGTTCATAGTTTACTTGCCTGAGCAATGAGCTCATGATATATATGTGAGTTGATATTGCCTTTGTACGCTGTGTACAGGAAAGATTCACTTGTCAGATTCCTGTAGCTTCCACTAGGAAAACGAGGAACGTGGAATGCTAGGATTGGGGGATGATGCTGCAAAGAATGACTTGAGTCCTCTCCCTTTTGCAGAGCTTCACTTATTTTACTGAGGCTTTCTGAGAGTGCAGGGGTTTAACAAGGCATACAGCTGTGGGATGTGGGTCTGTGGAAGCTATGAAGTGGTATCTAACATTTAAAAAGAGACTTTGTGTGCTTTGCTGTGATTTTATGTTTCTGATTTTTTTTTTTTTTCCCTATGGTGGTGTTAAAATACATCTTTCTCCTTCCTACGGACTCTCTGTCAAAGAAAACCTAGGATCTCTCAAGCTGGATGTTGACAAGATCGCATTAACAGAAAAAAAACAGCGACAGAAACTCACTGTGATTCTGGAAGCTGTGTCTAAGTGTTTGCAACTGGAAGAAAAGCAGCTGAAATGGAGTGTGGAATGTAGGTGCAGAAGTGAAATAGGAGAAAACTATCCATCACAGGGCTTCCTCTGCTATGAGGCTGCTATGAGGCAAAGGGGTGCCAGAAGAGTAATTAAACAACCTGTTTTCAATTAGTAGTTGAATCAGAAGTGAGACAGGAGTATCTGACCCTGACTAGGTCATGCAAGCTGCACCTTCAAAGTGTGTGGCTTGTGGACCACTTAACAGCCCTCAGCATCCATGTGTATGTCTCACAAAAAGGACTTCTAAAGTGTGGTATTGCTGAACAGTGATATTATATAAACCCCAATCTGATGTCCCACCTGTGTTATGGCCCTCCATGACTTTGGGATCCTCTGCACGGGGAGAATTTATGATATTAGAGCAAGGTTGACTTGTTTTGCACACTAAACATTGTTTTCTTTCTTTACATGGCATAGCTATCTTGGCAAAGGACTTACTGAGCACACTGCATCTTCTGGTTGCAATAGTGAAGCACTTTGAACCCAGCCTGGCCTTGCCTCCAAATGTTCAAGTGGAAACAATCACCATTGAGGTAATTATAGTTTTGGTATTTGTCACAGTAGATCCTAGAGACCTTTCACAAGACTAATTTGCTTAGAATTAGAGAGAAATGTGTGTGCAGTTCTGAAAGAGATACTTGTGTTTTCTGTGCACTGTGCCTTTTAATTTCGGAGTTGGCTGGACTAGATTATCATTTTGTTCTCAGTTCAGATATACTATCTTTAAAAGGGTACAAACACTGTACTGTCTTTTCTGCTTGATCAGAAAAAAAGGAATAGTCCAAACTGAAAACAGCTGTTGGTCTCTGTAAAGAAGAAAAAGAAGAAATTCTGCTGTTATTATCCCTTAAGTGTTTTAACCTAGAAGCCTGCACTCATAAATCATGTCACTGGTTTAATGCTGAGGATTTATTTCTTTAGGGGAAAGGAGTTTTTACTCCCCTTCCATTGGGATCACATTTTGGTATTTTTCTCTACAAGATGAGATCTTGTTGTGGTTTAACCCCAATCAGCAGTTGAATACCACTCAGCCGCTCGCTCACTCTCCCCATCCCCAGCAGGATGGAGGAGAGAATTGAGAAGAAAGGAAAACACATGGGTTGAGATGAAGACAGTTTATTAGGACAGCAAAGGAAAACTACAATAACAACAAAATATAGGGATACTAAAATGTACAAAATGAAACATGCACTATTTCTCACCACCTGACGACCCAACGACAGATACAGCCTATCCCGAGCAGTGATCGTGGAAACAAAACTGAGCAGCAAGCAAAAGGAGCAAGAGAGAGCTGCCCCCTGGCCAACCCCCACTTACATACTGAGCATGACATCTATGGTATGGAATATCCCCTTTGGCCAGTTTGGGTCAACTGTTCTGACTATACCCCTTCCATCTTCTTACACCTGCACATTAGCAAAACCTGGGAAGCTGGAAAAAGTCCTTGATCTCTTAGCAACAACTCATAACATCAGTGTGTTATCAACATTACTCACATAGCAAATCCCATACTAAATCCAAAACACAGCAGCTACCAGGAAGAAAATTAGCTCCATCCCAGCTGAAACTAGGACAAATCTACATGCTTTCTTCCTCTATTTTTTTTTTTTCTTAAAGTCAACTCTGGGACTGCAAATATCCCGCAATTTGGGATATAATTGCAAAAAATAGCACCACTGTTTTATAGTTTTGACAGAGAGTTTGCAATTCAGTGCTGTTGGAAGCCCAGCACATGGTCTCTATGGCATGACCTAGTGCTCTTCCCTCTTTGGAGGGTTATAACTGGAACTCAAACGAAGCATGCTCTTGAGCTATGTGTGTCATTTGAGGAGGTTTAAAAGTGTCCTGGAGGGACAGCTGCTTCTGGGGCATGGTTCTACAAAGGTAGCTGTTGTGGCCCCAGCTGACCGCTTCAGCAGAGGAATGGTCTCTCTGGTTTCTAAGGGGAGTCCAAATTGTGCATTGCTGCCCACGCTCCTGTCGTGTGGATCTGATCCATGACAACCCAGACTCTTAGGAAAGCGGCCCTCTGTCTAGTGCCTTATGGGGCTGCGAGTGCCTCAGCTGCACAGAAACTGAGGGGATTATCTCTGAAAGTGCAGCATCAGGAAGGGCTGTTACCCCTGAGAGAGAGGAGTGACAATGCAGATAATGGGGTTGTGGTAGTGAGCTGATTCTCTGTAGGAGAAATCGATGCCCCTGATGGGAACAGTAACCATTAGGTCAAAAGTGATGAAAGCCCATGAAGGCACAGCTCAGAAGAGGCATCGAGGGCAAGAAGTGGGAAATGTTGAAGAAGCCCAAAGGAGACCAGAGAAGGCCTGGCCTTTCTACAACATGTGCCTGCAGGAAGGACCTGCCTTTGCCTCGGTGGAGCTGAGTGTGCTCCTCTTCAGCGATGAGTCGAACCCAAAGGAGTTGACTCAGTATGTAAACAGAGGGTGTTTTTCACTGCCTAGAAGGGGAGAGCAGCAAACTTCAGAGACCCTTCAGTGATAAGAGCTGTTTCCCAGGTGCCTGAATAATGCAGCAGACATGCCTGTCCTCTCCCATCTCTTCAGACTGTCAGTTGGGTTGAAGCACTGGGGTTTTTTTTGTTTGTTTTGTGGAGTACTAAGATTTATATAGAGGAACAAAGATACAAGGACATAAGCCATGATCCCAGGTGGCTTCAGAAATAGTGAGAATTGCCAACCTAAATCTAAACAACCCACCAAACCTAAGTCCTCTGCAGGGGGGATTCATTGATGGGTGGCACGCCATGGCGTGAGGTTATTATAAGGCAGAGGTGACGACCTCCAGTGCTGTAAAACTGAAGAGCCCTTAATGCAGTGAGGTGTGCAAGGAAATCGTTGCCTGGCCAAAGTAACTTGATGTGTTCATCAAGTCTCCAAGTAAACATGCTGGCCTCGGAACTTCACCAACCAAAGGACCATGTGCTTCTCCTTTGGCTTCCTCTGATGGAGCAGCTATAGCTAGCTTCTGGTTGAAGACTGAAGAAAGCAGAGGGAGCAGCAACCTCCCAAAGTGCCCGCACTAACTGTACTGGACTTCTTGAGCAAATGCCCTCTGGTAATCATTTAAGGCAGCAAACAGGTCATGAAAGCCCCATTAATGCTTACAGATTTTTTTTGTGTGACAAAACCCAAAATATTTATTGTCTTTTCAACAGAACACCTCCAGAGGATTAAAGACAGCAAATGCAGTGGAATATATCACAGAAAACAAGTAAGAGGGGATATATCTGGCTTTTATGCTGTCAATCAGAAAGGAAATATTGTGGGTGTTTTCCCCCTTAGAAAAAATAGCTGGGATCATGATGATGACAACAAGTATAAACCCGGGCATGCATATGCATGCAAACTGTTTCTCTGATTTCTCTCCTTTTTTTTTTCCCCACTTCAGATTCAATATTATGGCATAATACCCTTCTCCAAAATAATGCATATGACTATTTCTGAGGCTTAGTGTTTGTCATTACCATGGAATATAATAACAAATATAATTATAAAAATCAACTACTGTAAATTTACCTGTCCCAGACTAAAGTAGAAATTTTCTAAAGCCACAGTGATTTAAATCTATTTTTAATTTATTACTATTGCATCATTAAATAAAGAGAAAGGAGTCAGCTCTTTTCTTATTTTACTTTGAAAGAAAGGTTTGAGTTTGCTGAGTTTGTGAGATCCTGTCATTATTAAAGGAGCTAAGTAGTAGGATACCATTTATATACTGAGAAAATATAGACATCATTCCAAGAACTAGAAATAGATTTTCCTACTATAATCTTTTATATGCTAGAACATCTTCAAACTCTAATATCATGAGCAGCTTATTGGAAGAGGTTATTATGGATTGTGCTTATAAAATAAACGTTCATTGGTCTGTGGGCCCGTTAAAATCTCATATATTTCCAAGAGCCTATACAGATATATAGTGTACTTATAAATGGCTGTTGGAAAGTTACTCTGACATAAGGTTAATGGCACTTTGTACTGTATCTCCTGCTTTACAAGATAGCTGGTGACCCAGATAAGCTTTGCTTATGAATAAGATTGGTTCTGCTGAATGCTTTTTCTAATTCTTGCTTTTTATTGCACTTTTAGAGAGAAATTAGAAGCACAGTCGAGTAAGTACTGGCATTGCCAAGTTCAGTGTTTCGCTATTATGTGCTATTACACACCACATTCTGATCCATTTTTACTTCATGATAAAATCCGTATCCTCCCACTGGAGTTAATGGAGATTCATGGATTTCTCTTACTGTTTTTCTCCCAATGTCTTCTGTTAATGTGTGTTCATATCAACACCATATAGTTAGGAAACTGAGTGGTGATTTTGCCTGTGGACTGCAGACAACAGATGGGAGGGAGGTGAGACAAGAAATGAAACGGGGGATTGATGACCCAGCAGAGATCTGGCTGGGGGCAAAGTATATTTTGGATTTACTCATTGACCTCATTCACTGTTGGAACCATTTATGAGCATAATGGCTTGAGAATTGTGCTGCTTCTTGCTACCTGTTTCAATGTAGTTTCCTTTCCACAGTTGGCAAATGAGATTTGGAAATCTACCAGTACTCCATTATGGATGACAGCTCAGTAAAACCAATGTCCCCAGAATTTTTACCCTTAGGGCTGTGAAACACTTGAGGTGAAAAATGTCCACGTGTGCAGAGCCTACTTACGTAGGTCTGGGCACTGCTCCGGCTTCCATGTGAGCTCTCTTCCTTGCTGCAAAGGAGCGTGTTGCGTCCCCAGTCAATTGAGGCAACCCTTCTAATTCTCTGCTGTGCCCTTTGTGGTAGCACTTTCATCCTTTGCAGAAGCACGAACCGTACCATTTAATACATATTTATCACTTATTCTACTGAGTGGTCTCTAGTGTGGGCTGAAATTGTGAACCTCCACCCCACCCCCACCAAAATTAGGTGTTTCTTCCAGCAGGCTGATTCTGCTGGGAAGTGAAATCTGCAAATCACTCTTCAAAATGCTCTCTCTCTCTCTTTTTGACACAGCGTGCTTAACAAAGAGAGAAATCCCAAAGCCTAGCTCTGGAAGAGGGCTCTCTAGTTTGCAAGACCGGTGCAGGGTTTCGGGCTGTTGCTCAGCGAATTGTTTGATAGATTCACCACTTCCCTGACACTGCTCCTGCAGCAGCCCTCTGACAGGGAAAAGGGAGAAACCGGAGGAAACCCTTTGGCAGCAGAGGCTTCTCTGCTGCTGGCTTTTGGGAGGAATCTTCCTTAAGCAAAGCTGCCTTTGCTTTCCTGCACCGTAGAACGGGTTCCCTATTTAGTTCTGCTGCCAGAGCACCCTTGATTTTTAAGGATGTTTCAAATGCTTTGTTCCTGGCCACAGAAAAGCCTTGTGGCTGGGTTACCATGAGGATGTGTCCTGCTTTTGCTAAACGAGGGCAGAAAATGGAGGTGAGGGTGGGCATTCACAGGGATTTTGATGAATCTCGTTTCCTCAGAAATCTTTAAATTCATGCTAGCTCTCTGGCACAGCGCTGCTGGCACCGGCTCGGTGCCTCCCTTTAAACTGGCTGGCAGCACTGGTCATTTTTGATTTCCATGAATTTTCAGAGGAAGGGCAGTGCCTCCAAACCCAATATCTAGTTTGTGGGGTTTTTTTTGAAGGAAGGGGGCTTTTTTCCTGCAAATTCGATGTAACTGACATTTCTGTTGCGGAAGAGCAGTAAAATGTATAGCTCCTCTTCGCTGCTTACAAGATTTTATCCCAGAGGCTTAGGGTTAAAAACACAAAACTGAAAAGAGATAAACTGTAGAGACGGGAAACTTAGCCATTGCTCAGACTGGTGTCAGCACGAATCTTGAGAACCTCTGCAGGCAAAAATTACAGAGCTAAATGAAGTAAATTGTTTTCTCCGATGTAGTCAGGCTGAAGGAAAGCCTGTCACCCTGTCCTCTGATGAATAGAAAAGCAGGATTTGTCCTCTTCTCGCTACAACTTTTTTTCCTCCTTGACTTATATGATGTGAACACCTTTCTCCTTCTGATGCCACTTTAAACCTCTGATCTGACAGTTATTCTAAATAATACCAATTAATGTTGTTTTGATACAGAAGGTGATGCCTTTGATGAATTATTTAGCCGTGCTCCAGATAAACTGGATGCTGTAAAAGAGGTAATTTACTTTTTTAATAGACATCAAAATTTGTAAGGTAGTGCATAATTCATGACTTCACTGAAAAAAAAGTTCTTTTTTTCTTCCACCCTCTCCTACCTTTCTGTTTCCTTTAGGTATTTTTGCAATTTGTCAACCAGCATGTTGGAAAATTAGGATTAAATGTGAAAGACATCGAATCTCAGGTAGCCTGCTCTAAGCTGCATGTTAACCATGTTTTGTCAGCCGTTTGAGTGTTTCCTTTCACCATTAGGATTCCTCCTTTTTGTTGTACTAATTTGAAACTTGGCAACAAAACAATTATTTCTAGCTTCAGGTTAAGATATCAGGCTTCAGCCTCTGAAGTTTCTGGAGCTCATAAGTAATGAAAAAAATATAGCTTTGTATTGAAGGCTGCCCCTGTCTCCCTTGTAATGCTACAGGGAGTAATTTTCTGAGTCTGCCGAACTCCTATGGATGCTCGTTCTGTTAGGATGGAAATAAGGGTGTTCTGACAATTTAACCAAAGTTGATTGCTGGTGCTTAGTGGTTTTTAATGCCGGATTTTCTTCATGGTAGGAAGGCCTGATTTTCACTACATTTCAAAGTCCCATCCTCTGAACATCAAGCGTCTTTAGAGTCTGTGAAATTGCAAGAGAAGTGCTCATCAGGCACCTTGGGATCACCTCCCTGGGCACCGGTGAAGAGAGGCACAACCACACCTCTGCTGTCCTCCTCCACTGCCTCTGGGCAGAGCTGGGGACCCACAGCATCCTCCCCGCACCCCTCCAGGGAGCAAGAGAGCGATGGGAAATGAGCTCGGGGACATCCCTGTGGCTTTTTCCTTCCCTGCTTCTGCAGATGCGCACGCAATAACTGCAGGATAAATCAGCTGCAGCTCTTGCTTTCTCCAGGCATTCAAAACCTCAATGTAGCAGCAATCCCCAAGCATTTTGCCCTGCAGATGCAAAGCGGAGCCGTGCTCCGGCGCTCTTTTGGGTTTTGCTGGTGGGCAACTGTGAGAAAGAAAGTTTTGCAAGTGTTTTGCAGTAAATCTCAGGCACTAGGCACAATTTTATTTTATTTATAGTTAAGTGTTTGTTGCTTGTGGTTGTCTGAAGTCTCTTCACATCTGGAATAGTTTAACAGCTGTCCTTTTACAAGGTTGTATTTTTACTAATAGGACCTTGGGAGCCTTATATAACTAAATATGAAGTTCAGCGTAGAAGGGTTTGAGGGAGCTGAGTCATTAGGCTGTCTGCTCGCCAGAGGATCATTGAAATTCCTCAATTGCTAGAATGGCATTTGTCAGAGTAATTTACTAAAGGACAAAGTAATAAATAATATTTAGATCATTTTTCATCCAGTTTGCAGATGGAGTTATCTTACTTCTGTTAACTGGACAACTGGAGGGTTACTTTCTGAATTTAAGGGATTTCTTCCTGACCCCAGCCAGCACCACGGAGATGGTAGGTTGTTATTTAATTACTCAGAGCTTGAGGCTTCAAACGTCTCGTGTATTTAGTGCCTCTGTATGTCAGTGAAGAGCTCTGCCCCTTGCTTTGACTGCTGCTGCATATGAAGTCACGTGCATGCACAGTGTTTGCAGGACGGTGTTTGGGGCAGTACAAATGCATGCACTCAGGGATGCAAAAACACCTTGGAACAGGTTGGTGTCTTCTTCCAAACTAATTCTCTCATGGGAGGCAAACTATTGTTACTTGCATTTGTTAGGCAGGTACATGCTTCTGACGCCTTGTAGTGAAGTACAGAGTCTCTGTGTGGTGGGGAATTGGTATGCTGTCTCCTGCAAGCCTGTCCTGCAAACAACATTTTTTAAGTTGTTGACACCGTAACAGAACTGGATCTCTATAGGTTTCCTTACGCTGTCCTAAAAATATACCTTGGTCAAGACATGACCAGAACATTTTGAAGGCCCCCTTTGTGCTTAGGAAGCTCTTGAGAATTTACATCTTTTCCTCCCCTAAGGCTGGGAGCTGTAACCTACCCAGCTAGCCTTGTTTGACTCTTTTTTTCAACCTCTACCAGGCAGATTTCATCAGTGCTTTAAAAGAAAAAGATGACATCAGCCAGAAGGTAGTGTGTGCTGGGCTACCGGTGCAAACGCCTCCTCCACAGATCTAGGATGTGGAAATATTTTGAAATATTTGAGATATTTTATAATTGTCTCTGGTGTGGGTAGGGATTTTTCATTTGGGTCACTGGACAGCTCTGAAAATCTTGAAACCATAGCTATTTTTCCTGGGTTATATCCATTTAGATCTCTGAAGGTGAAATGTGTCAGATCCTTTTTGCTTGAGAGCTGCCTGAGAAGGGAATCTCTCCTCTGGCATGGTTTTGCATTACAGCTTCCCCGCACAGTCAAAGCTTCCATCTGATTCCTTATGTCACCACAGTTAATTTCCCTGGGCAATATTTATTGATAATGAAAATTTTAAGAAGTACCATATTACTTAATAAATACTCCTGTGGAGCTTTTCATCAAAACATTTACAAGCGCATTTGTCTGAGACCTATGTTCAAATTTTGTCAAAAATTCATTGCTATCTGTTGATGGCTGTTTAAGGTATTAGGAAAATTTGGATTTTTTTTAAACTAAGATGATTCAAAATGGAGAAAATATATTTTGAAGGATTGAATCAAAGCATTACCTTGCAGTTGTTTTTCTTTCCTTTTTCCTCCTTCACTCAGTTTTCAGAATTGTTTCTCTGGTCCATTGACTTGGAAATAACTTTTAAACATTTCAATTAACTTTATTCAGAGGAAGCCAATGAATATGTTTTTATTTAAAATTTCATCAATAACCCTTTTCTTTTTGGATCAGCCCTATTCAAGCCTCACAGATCTCTCTCAAGAAGTGAGATACCCCCACATGTCAGGTACAAATCAGAGTTCAGGCTTGCTAGTTCTTACCCTGCACATGCTGGTCACTGGCCTCAGAGAAGGATATAATGGGTTTGGGTAATGGTTTAGTACAATTCTCTACATCCTAGTAATTTCATTTTAGCCAAGTTACTTCCACATACTGGACTTTTTGTTGAACAGTTTGCCAAACTGGTATTTACCATTTGTTTCTCCTCTGATGTTCATCACAAGATGAAAAGCAGGATGACAATATAACTAAAAATATTGAGCGACCATAGTTCAACTGTCATTTGTACATAAAATACGTCTTTCAGTTCCCCTGTGCTTTCTAACTCCCTGTCATTTTAGACGTTAATTGGTACAGTAAAGTATGAAAATGTAACCTTTGCTGAGATTTAAAACATGTCATTTGTGTTATAAAAATGGTGACAACCACATGCACCGTTGTGATCGGTGCAGTGCGTCAATATTCATTCAAGCTGAAAGGTTGTGGTTCAAAACTGGTATGTACACTTCATGAATTGCAGGGAAGGGAAATTGGGATGGAAGCAGTGATACTGAGGAGGAAATAGAAACAAGAAATAGGGAGGGCAGGAGCCCCTGTTAAAGGGACAGGAGGGATGAGGAAAGCAGGAGCAGAAATTTGGGAGGTGACCCACCTACAGGTGCAAGAAGACAACACTGTGCGTAGGTAGGTCTGTTGCAGGTTTTTTGGGTGTTTATTACCAAAAAAATGAAATTTACAAGTAACTGTAAAGAAAGTCCAGCTCTGGGCACTCATGTGTAGAGAAAGGTGTGTATTCTGAGACAAAGAATATAATCACAAAATAGGTCAGGCTGAAATTAGGGGTGAACTTTGTGCAGTCAGGAGATGAAGATGATGAAGGAGGGCCCTTGTGCTTATCAAAACTAGGTGAACTCGGTATTTTTGAAAAACAGGCCCAGAGCTGAAATACCCCAAAATGTCCTGACCTGTGTCCAGTTGTAAGTTTAATTGTCCAGCTCTTTTGAGTCTGGAAGCACAACTGGATGAAACAACTTATTTTTCTAGGTTGCCTTTCTTTGGTAGTTAGCAGTATTTCTGACTGAAGAGTTATTTTGAAATCTGCATGTTACCATTCCTTGCAAATCTCATATGCATTACAGAGAGGGAAATGTGCCCCTTTTACCTATGCTGGTTCATTAAGGAAACATCTGATTTATTCATTGCAAACAGAAAATTGTGTAGGTCTGTATGAGCTTAAGCTCTCCTGGCTGTTGACTATCAGAGGAAGAAAACAGGCCCAAATCCAAACTGTCAGTCTCAGTTACTGGTAAATCAGAGAACCAGGTAAAACATAAATCTATTTCTTCACTTCCTTCAGAGCACACCGTTTTTGCTTGGCTTATGCGTGGGGGACCCCTGTGCTTATTGTCAGAAGATAATAGGGAACAACACAGCAGCAGTTATGATGTGCCTCCCAAAGGATAAATTGCTCAGTAGCCTAAGGAATGTATGAAGAGACAATCTGAAGTTCGTTCAGGTCTTCTTACTTCATTAGAGGAAGGGAGCTTGCTAATTACCAGCCAAGTAAACAACTGCCCTTAAGCTGTTAGAAGCTTGTAATGGGATGTTATATTACTTTAAAAAAGTCATTCGTGACTACTGCATGTGCATGTGATGCTGCTTTTATGCGGGGAAGGGAGAGAAAAGACAGTGAGGAAAAAAATCAGAAAAAAACCCCAGCCTTCCCTCATAGACGTGTGCTTAATTTCTGACGAGTAATATTAAGTATATCATCACTGCTGTTACTGTGTGTAGACATCTTTATAGGTTAAAGGATAAACTTCTAGCTCACCAATATAGCTAATCGGAAGATTTCCAATCTTTGTAATTCTGAATGAAATATAAAGAACTTTTTCCTTACATATTTTTTGTTTGTTCCAAATGTGGTAAGCATATGGGCATTGTAAAAAAAAAAAAAAGAAAAGAAATAAATTCCATGCATCTAATAGATCCAGTTATGAATCTAGCCTGTTTTCCTGGTGGAAACATCCATTAACACAAGACTTTCACATGCAAGGTCTATTTTTAAATAAATCAATTCTTCTGCCCACCTCATGGGATACGTTCTGCTGGAGATGGATTTTACATCTGATTTCATATTGTAATTGGTAGAAATTCTGAAGAGCACTCCATCAAAACTAAGGAGATGAATATGAGTACATATTTATGAATCAGTATCTTCAGCTACTAGAGAAATACTTTTTCAAACCCCCTGGCCACTGCACCGTTGGGTGGAAAATATTTTCTGTTACATTGATGTCTCTCTCTCTTATCAATAGCTTCACAACGTTAACCTTGCATTGGACTTATTGACAGATGGAGGTCTTCTGAATTTTTCCGTGAACTCTGAAGGTGAGTCGTATCATGCAAACTTGTCTAGAATAGAATTGCTAGTATCCTGGCTTAGGAAAAGTTGGGGTAACTGAAGAAAGTAGGTTCTGCAGTGTGACACTGACACACTTCACCTAATGACTGACCCATAGCTCCTCATGCAGAATCAACAGCAATAAAGCTGAGAAATGTTTTGAACAGTCTTTATTTCTATACTAAAAATGTTGGATTGTTATAAGTTTAGTAACTTTAGTCTAAACTTAAACTCTTTAATAAGTCAGTATTTGTTAAAGATTTAAAACAGTGGCAGCTTCTAGGGAAATTGCAGCAGCTGAGCTGGAGGGAAAGCTATTTTCCTATCTCATAAAAAGTTTTAGTGCATTGAAAGCAAGCTTGTTTCATGTGGAAGGACACCTTGGAGTGTGTGTATGTCAGTGTATGTCCTGAAAATCAGAAACACCGACTGCTCTATTCAAACCCAGAAGAGCTGGTGGCTCCGTCTCCTGAATGCAAAATACATGGGTTTTAAGGTGCTGTTCTGCCTAGCTCAGACCTGGGAGCTGAATGTTGATCTCCTACACCCAAGTGAATGCTTTAATTGCTGAGTCAATGTACGTTCAAGTTCTTCTCTCTTTCCTCACCACTGATTTTCCGATTAAGAAAATGCTCTACAGAATTTTTTTTTACCAGCTCCTGGTGGGATGAGGGATGTGGCTACGTTAATGGATGGTGCTGTGACTGCTTAGCCTGACCCCTTGCAAAGTGCAGGGCACATCACCTCACCCCATCAAAAGCGTGTTGTTGAATAAGGAAATAAATTCTTTGTTAAAAATAGAAAGCATTATTTCTTCCTCTGTTAGTTACTCATAAGCAAGTCGTTGCATGTGTTTAGTACATAACCCAAGGCTTCATAGAATCATAGAATGGTTAGGGTTGGAAGGTACCTTCAAAGGTCATCTAGTCCAACCCCCCTGCAAGGAGCAGGGACATCTTCGACCAGATCAGGTTGCTCAGAGCCTCATCCAGCCTTCATGGAGAGCGAAGGGTAGAATTTATGACTTACTTTGTTTTTTCTCCCTTTTCTTTTTTTTTCCCCATTAATGCTTTGGTGCTGTTGGCAGTTTGCATGACAGGCATGCACAAATTGTGGGATTTTTGCCATATTGCACAGAGCTAGGAGTTTGGAAAGCTATTTATGTTAGCTTTGAAAAGAGTAATCTGCGCGACCTTGGGTTTCCGTGCTGAGATCCACCTGCTGTATGAAAGGAATTGCACTCATGCTTTCTTTCCTCCCCTCTGGCTATTCTCCACTGCCTCAGACCCAGAGTTGGTCAATATAAGAAATCTTGGTGCCAAGATCTGCAGATCCTTTAGCTGCACTAGGAAAATTCTCAGGTAGTGATTGAATTTAATATGATTTAGGAGTACTAATTACAGCTACACTATTTAGACTGTTCAAGGATCTCATTTACTGGTGTTTCATTGTTAGTCTTTCTCCCAGTGATTTAAGCACTGTAAGAAGAACAGTAAACCCTCTAAATCAGTTACTC
>JAAGAY010143833.1:0-11987 GCA_011801015.1 Ardeotis arabs | reverse complement strand
GCGTGCTGTGCTGCCAGACAGCGTCTGTAAACAGAGCGCGGGGCCAGCGATGGCAGCATCTTTCTCTCATTAGGGATTTTCGGAGGAGCAGTCGATCTGGGCTTGCAGCCACGCAGGCTGTCTAGCGATTGCTCAGGTGCTGGGCCCTTCTTCCCAAGGATTCATTAAAAGGACACTGTCAACATGATCAGGCCTGACAGGGTCCCCCCGGCTGGGGATGGTAAATCTCAGGCAGGTCTTAGGTGGAAACCGGTGATGTGTAAATATCATTTCGTTCCCGGCTTCCTCCCTCACTGGGCTTTTCTGCTGGAGTTCAAGCTGCTGGGGACATTCAGCTGTTTTCAAGGCTGCCAAGGCAAGCTGGACAGCCTGTCCCAGTTAGTTTCTGTGCTGTAATACTGTTTAATGTCTGATCCTATGATCTTTGATACGGGGCCTATCAGGGAAGTTCGCAGGGTAGAAATGCAGCCAGAGGGAACCTCTTAGTGTGGTGAAGCAGGGAAGAAGTTGGCATTTGGGTCTTGGGCAGGACCTTGGTTTTGATGGGTCTGAGCCTGAGTGCAGGAGAGAGGAGAGGCCAAATTATTGCCTTCATCTACTCCCTATCACCTACCGAGCATGGTGATTTCTTCCTTGTCTACTTGTGCTTTTCCAGGGACTTTCCTCTTGCAGTGTCTCTGCGTATGACTGAACTCAAGCCATGGGCAGTTTTCTCTAGCCTTTTGGTTTGTTCCAGCTTTGAGGACCACAGTGCAGTAAGGACTTGAGGAGTTTTCAGAGATTCAATGACTGGGAAGATGAAAAAGACAAATCTCTCTCTTCGGGATGCCGATGTTTCCTGGCAAAGTGGAAGTGAGCTAAGGGAGTTTAGGAGGAAGATCTGGCCCGCTTGCAATGGGCTTGGTTTCTAGCCACACGCTGCCAGGTCACCACACTGAACTGCACACAGGACATCCTGTGGGGCTCCAGAGGTCTTCGTGCAGGAGGGGACATTAGGGATAATGAACTACATCTGAACTTGGGCTCGAGGAGTTCATCCAACCTCCTGCCTGTTTAACTTCATCCTGGGATGCGACTCACGGCTTTATGTCCTATGCTTGGTGGAGAAGAAACCCGTACACACAAGCTGGCCAGAAGCTGCCTTGCACTGCCTGTATTTCAGGAACTGCAGTGTGCACTTGTCGATAATTTAGCTGCTGCCTATTATCTCATCATCGTTCCTCGCTGCTCAGAGCAGTGGAATCCTCTTGCTCAGCCTCCCAACGTTAGTTCATCAACCTCCACTTTTATCAGCATTATTTACTATGGTTCTCTGCTGCTTCCCAAGATAGCAGGCTGGGCTGGGCTGGTAATGCAGGGTGAGGTTTCTTTCTGACATGGATATTTTAAAGCTTAAAAGAAACATTTTTAATCAGCATGTTGGGAAGGAGTAAATAAATTCATGTACTTTCTAATCTCATACAGATGGTCTTGCGGTTAAGACACTGGATGAAGGCGTGGGGATTCCAGGATGAGTTGCTGGCTCTGCTATGGTCTCACAGCATGTCTTCAGACAGTCGCATTAGCACCTGGGGCTTTTCCACATTTGCAAAACGGAGATGACGTTCACATGCTCCCTCCTTTTATCTCTCTTCTGTACAGTGACCGTAGAGTTTTTTGAGCCCAAATTGTTTTTCACTGAAGTTTTCCCTCTCTGTTATTCCTACATTGCTGTTGATCTCCCTGCCTGTCAGCCTGCACAGATCTTTCACTTGTGTTAAATGGTGCGTCCCTCTTGGCTTTGCTAACATAGTCAGAGCTTTAAGTTAGAACTGAGACATATCGCTCTGCATCAATAAGCAAACTTTTCCATGAGAAAGTGGAATGAACCACCCTAGTGGTACAAGTCCTTCAGCATCTTCCCAATTTTCCTGTTGATGCCTAGTTGGATGGACAGATTCTCCCACATTTAAATGGAATTGAGCAGGAGCTGCTTACAGTAAAGATCTACACCACTCTCCTAGACCTAGAGTGTGTGCAGAGCAGCAGGGACACAGTAATTGAATGCCACCTTGCAAAATCATTGCTCAGTCCTGGGCCTAGTGTGCAAAGCGATGGGAGATTGGGCTTGGTGACCTTCCCCTCTGATGGTCCTGCCTGCCTGGCCTCGGTGGGTGGTCAGGGTCACACCACAGTCATCCCTATGGTGTGACCTTGCAGGGAGGACTTACCTCATGCGCTAGAGACCAGACAGCAGCACCAGACTTGATCTATGAGGGCACTGCTAGATGGTCTTAGACAAACTAGCATCTCTACTAATGATACTTCAGCAGTGCTCCAAGTCTCATCCTTTTATTAAGAGTTTTGAGATGACCCTTTTTGCTTTCCCGGAAGTCCCAGCTCCTGGAGCAGGTGAGAGAGCAGCATGAGACCACAATGAGAAGAAACGAGTGGCTGTCATCTTAATAGAAACAGTTTACAGCCCACACAGCTGGGGAGAAACGTCTCAGAGTAACCCCAGGACTCAGAAACCAAAAAGCAAAGGAAAGATTCCATTTTTTTTTTTTCCAACCGTCTTGTTTCTTCTGTCGATGTTACAGTTTTGGAGGCCTGACTCGTGATTTCACACACTTGGCGTTGGCAGTACTTCTGCTGAATGATCTGTTCTCCCTACATTGCACAGTTGGACTGGGTGAAAACCAGTGACTTTTTAAAGCTCTTTCAAGTTCTTCCTGAGTCTGCAAAAGCAACCAGGAAGGGGATAAATCCTAGAGCTGGAATATTTCAGCTAGGGCAGCTCCCCACCCATCCTGCATGAAGAGACCTGAAGGCTAATCCCATTCCCTTCTTCCTCCTCTCTCTATCAGCTGCCTTAGGGGCTTTTTCGAGTGCCTGGTCACTTATCACTGGTTTTCTGCTGAAGGGTGCAGTCTAATGTGACTATGAACATTGTTGGTGGGAGAGGTTGTGAGAACCACTGTGATCCCAGGTCCCAGCATCGTGGCTCTGCAGTATTTCAGCACGTAAAGTGGTTGTTTTCAATGGCAGGCTTCCTGGTCTGGTGGCATTTGTTAAAACAGGCGTTTATTGGGAGATAACAGTAGGGACTGGCAGCCTATTTAAATCAGAGCTGAGTTTTATATTATAAATTGCATCAACTTTTGGAGTCCCAGACTTCCCACAGACAGTAAATTCCTGCCTGACTAGGACCCTGTCTCTGTTCCAGAGTCTACAGTGGTGGCTGATTTGTTTTACTGGGACATTTCATCAAAACCTCTGGCTTTAACCTATACAGCCCTATGTGACTTGTGTTCTCCCTTTCCTTGAGATCTCCCTCTCTTCCTGAGTGTTAACATGGTAATAAAGGTCAAATGAAGCATTCCAGCCAAAGCATCCCTGATCTAGTTAGGAGAAGCTGATGGCAGTCCAATTTTGGGATGAGGGAAAAGTTGTGGGGGCTATACTGCTGTGACAAGACCTTAGAGCCTGTATGAGGACTTTCCTTACTTGGCAATAGCGGGATGATGTGTGGATGGCACACGAGGCTAGAGGTCTCTGTATGTTTGTTGCCCAGAAGCACCGTTTCTCGCAGGCATGCTTGGATCTCATAGGGATGGAGAGTACAGCCAGAGAAGGAGGGATGTGCTTATGAAACCCCAGCAGCTGTGTGCGAAGGTGGTGGGATGTCAGATGCTCCTGCAGCCTCCCCGGGGCAGACCTGGGGAAGGGGCCCTCAGCAGAAGTGATGGCTGCATGTTTCAACCCATCTGCAAGATTTCCACGTGGCTGGAGGTTAATGTCCACCTTGTGTTGTCCAACAAGGTTTCATTACCATTTGGCCAGCTGTCCCTTTTATTCTTTGAGGGAGGACACTGTTTTCCAGTGCCTTTTCAATTACTCTTGCTCAGAACGACGAGCCCAGTCCTACCTGAGCAAGCTGTGGTTTCCTGGCTCTTGCTGGCTGGGCTATAAACACAATTTGGCATCTGTTGACTTGGGAAGTGTTAGGGTCCAGCATATAATTAATAGCACTTTCCTCCCAGGGTGCAAACTGAAGCTGATGTGCTGTAATTAGGAACACACACAGGCTCTGAGGGTGATTTGGGCATGAAGTTAATGAACTGTAAGTCCCCATAGCTGTGGAGGAATTTGAGCATAGTGACTCCAAAATCAGCTGCAGAGGGAGAGGTGGAATGCTCTGGAGGAGACAGCCGAGGGACCATGCAAATCAGACCCCAAAACAGACTAATGCAGGAAGGTAACATGCAAACTACTCCTGAGAGGCTGTCATAGTGCATGGTCGTCTGTCGTCTTGTCTGGCAGTCATTGCCTCTCCTTGCTCTGGGATTAGGTCCTGCTCCTGCTCGGAGGGCTATGGGCAGTGCTGGAGGCTGTATGCTCTCTGCAGACCATGTTTCTCATTTTTGAGCTTTCTGAAGTGAGTATTGCTGGAGAACAGCTCTGAAGAGACCAGTGGGGAGAAGTGGGAACAGAAACAAGTCTCTGATGGCAGTGGCATTGTGTTAGGGACCCATGGCAGCAGTAACACTGAGACTTTGAAGGCTACCTGCCTGCAGAGAAAAGATAGGGCCGGCCCGGTTGTGCTGCACTAGATGGGTGTCACCACTGTGGGGGCTGAGCATGCGTCCGGGAGCCCTGTATCCACTAACCACCTTTCTGTGTCTCCCCAGCTGTCTGTGACCCACCGTGCCAGAACAAGGGCTCCTGCAGCCGTCCCCAGGTCTGTACCTGTCGCTCGGGCTTTCAGGGCTCCCGGTGCGAAGAAGTCGTTCCCGAGCAGGAGTACCACCCACCCAGTGCCACTGCTGCCTTCCAGCCCCCCGCAAGCTCTCTCCGGAGGAGGACCAGCACGACAGGGTGGGACGCCTCCCTGCAAGGGGCTCAGGCACCCGTCCCACGGCATGTCCCAGCTGTGTAAGTCAAACCTGGTTCCTGGCAAGGATGCTCCCCAAAACCTACAGGCAGCTAACGCCACACTTGGTCGGACCACAGCCTCTGCTTCGTGAGACTGGGCAGCTTGGCTCCTGGTGGAGGCTCCTACCTGGGCTGTGGGAGCTGACGGAAGGGGATCAGGCCCTGCTGTCCCTCCAAGGGACTCGGTTTGGCCCCAGCACTGTGTCATGGTCCCCAGGCACATGCAGGAATGGGACAGGCTAGTGATGGTCCCACGGTGAAGGAGGACTGTGAAGCGCAGCAGTTTGCCCTTGTCCAGTTGATGAGCAGTGTTAGCAGTAGCAACAGGATGGATGGAGGAGTGGGGGTTAAATCTCTCTCCCAAGAGGCTGTGTTTAGAGCAATATGTCCAGGTAGTATCGTTGGGAAAGTACATAGAAATGAGATGTACTATTAAATGCCACTATGACCAAAGTGATGATACTCAGAGATGTCTCCCAGCAAACTCTAGCCATTATTGAGCCATTTGTTCCATATTTCTGTGTCACCATGCCATGGTGTGGGTCATTTTGGTACCCAGGCAGACGCCTGTATATTGGGTATGGAAGCAAAGATGCAGTTGTTGGAGCTAACAGAGCTCCGTGCAGGAGAGACTCTGTGAGGAGTGTGTTAAGCTCAGAATGACAACTGTGGCATCGTCTGGTCCTTTTGGGTGAGGAAGAGCTTGCGGCTTCAGCCCACCTGCCTCAGGTCAGTGCTGAGGTGCTTTTCTACCCGAGCTGCAGCTCCTCCACACTTTGTGGTTTGTGAAGTCCCCATGGAGCTGTGAGTTTTCTGTTGAAGGAGGCAGTAAAGGTGGGAAAGGTGCCTTTCCATGACAAGGACCTCTGCAGTGCTGGCAGCTCAGTGTGGAAGGAGGGGTGGGAATGGTGCCTGCTTACTATACAACAACCCACAAGATTTTTTTTTTTAAAAGTCGCCTCTGCTTTTCTGTAAGAGTCCGTGGACACAGGAGCAAAGTGTTAGACTGCACCACCCCTAAAGGCCCGTGTTGTTTTTGCTGCTATTTACCCAGTTGCTGGGCCAGGAAGAGTTGTTTTGTTGGTAGCCACCACGCAGAGAATTTGCAAGTATCTTCCAGCAGAAGTCCCTCAGTTGTAGTTAAGAAGACATTACAGCAAATTACAGGTGCCTAACCAAGAGGTAACTTCAGTTTCTCCTTTTCTTCTTTGAGCTGTTTTACTTTCTCTGTCAGCATCACTTAGAGCTGCCCAAGGAGAGGGCAGGTCAGCCTTTGTTTTTCTGTGTTTCTGGCAGATTGTAAGTTGCACTTAAAGTAGCTGTTGCCTTTCTGTCTCTTCTGAAGTAGAGGCAATGCGTGGTCTGGAGACATTTCTCGATGCTTACTCTCAGCCATCTAGAGTTTTGGAGGGGCTCAAATGACTGACAAGGAATTGACTGACACAAAGTAGTTCACTGAAGCTGGCATATCTTGGTGCCCAAATGAAAGACTATCTGATGGGAACCAAATTCAGGCAAAGCAGAGGTGATGCTGGCAGGGAGAGGTGGCCAAGCTCCTGTCATTGCTGCCCTGAGAGAGGCTCAGTGCCCGAGCGAGCACGCAGCCCTCGCACGTGCCTGCAATCCTGGTCATTGCTGACAAGTTTCCCCGCAGCGATGACCTCCTCCTACCCCTCCATGCCACCACGCTTTGCGCAAGGACTGGAGGGGAGGGAGAGCAGTGCCCTTGGAGATACAGCACCTGTTGAAGGCTTTCCCAGTAAGGAACATGACCTCAGGCTCTGCACAGAGGACGAGGGGCTGTGCAGGCATTGGCAGAGCATTCCTGTCCAGACAGTCAGACACAGCGTCTAGCAATCGCTGAGCTGGGATTGCTGAATGCCCAGCTGCCTGCCGTACCTTAAATCCTCTGGCGCTGTCCCAAGGAAATAGGACTCCATTAAGGACCGTGCCATGCCTTTCCTCCTTCCCTCCCCGCGGGGGCCGTAGGATGTTGCCTTATCCCATGAGACTGGGCAGGAGTATTTGACGTTCATCCTTTGCAATAGCTGCAGGTAGGACCCCGGGACATGGCCACCACTGACTGCCTTTTGGAGCAATCCTGTGCTGTCCCTTTCCTGATCGGGCAATGCATATCGGCACTGTGCAGGCAGGTGCAGGACTGCCTACACCCTGGCATCGATCCACATCAAAACACCTCACTTAAGCCCCTGGACATTTTCCTGTACAATTAAATTGCTTGGGTTTTGTCTGTGGACCATATAACATATGGCAGACAACTGGCATGACCTAAAAGTCTTGCTGCTGTTAGATGAGTTGTTGCCCGAATATTTTTGAGTGTCCCCTTCAGCCTGCCAACTTCTGGGCTAGCTGTGGAGCCTGTAAGAATGAGTGTCTGCACTCCCACTGCTTCCCTTGCACTGGTGCGGATGCTCGTCTGGCCCCCGGCTCAACACAGAACTAACACAGCAAAATTAAGGATAATTTTGTGCCACTTCAGTGGGCTAAATTGACTTCCTGAAAGATTACATGAGGACCAGAAGGACTGGACAGAATTACAAGACTAGCATTGTGGGGGAGGAAAGGGGTGGACTCCTCTTTTGATGGAAGCCACTTATTAGGTTGGTCATTTTTCTCATGAAACCATGCTCTCAGACTTGTCTGAACTTGGAGCCTGCTTATTGCAGTTACAACATCATCTATTTCTGTGCTACCACTAAAGTAATTTCTGTGCTTCTGTGTCAGGCTTTCTCCATACAATTGGGCTGTAGCAGCAAAAGCAAGAGGCATATTTGCCTTCACAGAACTAGGTAGATCTTGCTCATATTTGCAAGTACAAGGATCAGTTCTTAGGCACTGCAAAGTCAGGGTCACCTTCACTGGAGTTCAGTTCACTGTCAAGTCTGAGAGAAACAGCTTGGATTTTCCAGTCCTTGGTCATCTCCTGGGTAAGGATGGGTTGTGCTGGTGGGACACTGACTTCTCTAGTGAGCCCACGATGCTCTCACAGCAGCTGACTTGCTTGTCTGATTTGTTGATAAGGAAGAGGTAGAAGAAACTCTTGGGTTTTTCAGTTCACAGATGGACACAGGTAGTTCCAGGTCAGTGGTTGCAAGAAGACTATGAGATCCAGGACATATGACCATTCCCCAACCTCCCTGCACATTTGCATTGCTAAGAAAGAGGAGTTGAGCAAGAGTGGGAGCTTACAGACCTCTAAGCCTCATCGTGCTGTGCCAAGAGAGGAAATCAATCCTCACATGAGTGAATTTGGTTTCTCCTTTATTTTATTTGTGTGTATATTGGCTTTGTTTGTGTTTGTTTGTGCAGAAGTAGCAATCAGAAGCTCTGAAGTAATGCACTAGAAAAATGCTGTATTAGATGCTGTATAAGCATGCAACAAAACCCATGAATCCTCCCCAGAGACTTGCTTGCCAAGCAGAGATGGCGTTGATTTTGATTTCAGTGTGTTCTTTAGAGAGAGTTAGAAGAGCAGCCTCCTAGGTTATTCAGAAACTGCTTAGACCAAAATATTCCCCACTTGCCTGAGTGGTGGGGCTGCTTTAAAATGATTTCTTATCCTCAGCTAGTTGGACTTGCTTCTTATGATCACTGCCACTTCACTGTGGAGAGTAGTCTGCTCTGGAGGTAGGAGGTCTTTGAGAGTCTGGAGAAACCTATAAAGCCTTGGTGAAAAGCATGATGAGGCATCTGCCTTTTTTTACAGCTCTGTTTCTGACAGATGTGCTCAGGCTCTCCAGAGTTCATGCCTGGAAGCAGAAGCAGCGATGCCTTCTGCGGCTTCCCTGCCAGAAGAGTTCAGGAAGCACAACTGTCACAGCAGGAGATAAGCTACTGTCAGTCTTCTGCCCCTCAGCCTTGGTGAGATGCAGCAGCTCCTTGACCAACAGGGTTGTACCAGTCACACACAACTGGTTGTGCTGATTGGTTTGTATTTGCACCTGGCAACTGTGAATGTTAGTAGATACATCTGTGGGCATTCCCAATGTAGCTGTCATAGATCCATTTCTGGGCATGCTGGCACTCCCAGGAAGACAGGGATGTGGACGTCAGCCTGAGCGTTGTGCTGAGCGCAGGTGTCAGTGCTGCCATGTTACAGGTAGCCATCGGTGCCTCTGTTTGGAGGGGTACCAGGAAAGAATCACTGCATCCTTGGCTTGCCGATACAGTGCACATTATCTCTGCTTCCTGGGACTAAAGAAGACGACACACTCAGCCTTATCTGAGCTCAGCACTTGCTCAGGGGAAGACGTGGCTAGGAGAAGGGCAGCTCTGGGCTTACTTTGCTGACACCAGAGCTGGTGGTGCTCAAGCTTTCATCCCTTAAAATACAGGTTGAGCAATGAGTACCATTTCCCAAGTACCTTCAGCAGGCCGTGGCTCAGCAGAGGTTTAGAGATGGGCATCTGAGGGAGCCTGCGGGGACTTGTTAGCTGCTGCAGAAGCTGGGAGGCCCCTGACGCTGTGCTGCTTGGAACAAGGAGCGCACTGGAAAGCAAAATCCTGGGGGTGTTAGAGGCCCTCCCGGCATGGACTAGCTGCAAATCCTCCGTCTTCTTGATCTCAGCCTGAATCTCTGCCCGGAGAAGCAAAGCCCCGACGGATGCTTGTGCGGGTGGAGCTGCACCTCAGCCCAGAAGCCGAGCTAAATGGAAACAGCTTTGTTTTCCTAAGGACGGAGTATGAGCAGAATTCCTGTTTATTTAGCAGAGAGTGGAAAGGGCTTGCGCCCCTGCCCCTCGCTGTCGGGATGGATGGCCAGCTGCCTCTAACTCCAGGCAGCATGTGAGCAGGGTCCTGCCACCGCCACCCGAGAAGATCCCTCCTGCAGGAGTGCTGGACATAAATCTGTAACCAGCATCTACACAAAGGAGCCGTGCTGCCCAGCTGGGATGGGTGTGCTGGACGAGGGCTGCCTGGGAAACAAGGCATCCTTCCTCTCCACAGAAAAGAAGAGATGACTGGGACCTGCAAAGTGTTTTCCCAGCAACCCAGGCAACAGAAAAGGACATAGCTGTGGTGTAAGGTGCTGAGACGCTGTGCAGACAGCTTAATGTGGCTAAGCTCTTGAGGGTAGGGAGCTTCCTCTGAGAGGGCTCTGTTTAGGCAAGACAGTTGCTGGGAGTTGCCTGGTGTTTTCAGAGTGGAAAAGGAAGAAGACTGAGTTGTGACATGCCCGCTCCACTGACTCCTGATCTCACAGCCTCCTCTCCAGCATCCCAGAGAAGACATCTCCTCCCTTCCTGACAGGAGGAAGGGATATATGCAACCCCAGAGGAGCTGTGGCAAGCACTCTTGGCCTGGGGACACCGGGAACCTGATGCCAGCAGGGCAGCTCTGCCAAAATCTGTTCTCTCTCCTGGAAGCGAAGAATGAGAATAGCAGAGAGCAAACAGAAGGCATGATCTTGGGTGTGCGGCAGAGGTTGCTGGATGGAGAAAGTATATTTCTCCCCATTTGAAAATTGGCTGAAACCAACTCCCGTTCTGGTGGCAGTAAAATGTCTAGCATGGTCCCTTGCAGAGGAGAGCGGAGCTCGTGGGTGGATGTAAAGCTCTCCACTGTAGGGTGTCTGCTTGAAACATGACATTAAGAACTGTGGCTTGGCAAAATCAGCTTGATTAGCTTGTTGTCATTGAAGACTAGTTGGTAAAATAAAAGTTCATTGCAAGATCACTTGCTTTTTAAAGATGCTACTCCAAATAGAGACAGATTTGTTTTAATTGCTAAAGCAGGATCTGGAACCTCCTGTCTTGCCAGCTATGAACTTGCCACGTTTATGAGGAAAAGGGGAGCTTTCTTACTGCCTTACTTGGGCTGCTGCTGAGTGCCTGGGACTGTTTGTCCATGATAGGTATAGTGCTAGGAAGAGGTCTGTACCAGCTGCACACCTACTGATCACACCTCCTGCTCTACTGCTCAGTTATGACTGTCACTCACTTTATGTTTACAATTTATTAATACCCAAGTAGCGGAGAAAATAAAAGCTGACCCTGGCTGAGAAGCCACGCTGTGTAAGTCCATTCCCTGGCATGGGCTGTGGCAAATTTCCTACTTTGCTTGGGATGGGACCAGCCCAGGAGATCCATAGCATGTGATGTTGAATTCCTGGGGTAAAGCACTGGTGCCAACCTTGCCTTCTGCCACTGCAGCATTTTTATGCATATTTTCCCATTGCAGATAAGCCCTAATTGCCTCTTTTTTAAGGTGCTTCCCTTTGGCAATATAGTTTTCACAAGGTGGCCAAACATTTACGTTCCTTGACCCAGAGCCAACTTCAGTAGACATCTGAGACCTTGTTAAAAAATTGAAACTAAAAAGCCAGTGCCAGTCTGTGTGAGAATATGTGAAAAGAGATTCCACTCGGAGCGATGAGATCTCCATAAGCTCCAGATATCAGCCCCTCTCCTGCATTGACATAGTTGAAAGCCCTTGGCAAGCTGGCTGGGAAGCCTAAAGGAAAAACTCAAGCTGCCCAAGAGGAGTGTAAATGTCATTTTTCTTACATAAAAATACTTCTGTTTTAAAATTACATGATACACCTTCTCTAGCCTCGCACCGGATACAATTGCTCTACTTTCTAGTGTTTTAAAGCTGTCAGCACCATGCTGGTTTATGTGGTTTATGTATTTACTTTCTAGGAGATTGCACATGGCTTCAGAGCAGCAGAAGGATAGCTGGCTTTTCTGGCTGCTTTTAAACTCCAAATATGGTCTTTACATTGCGCCTGGTTCTTTTGCACCTCCCTGGGAGCCATTCTTATAGCTTAATTCAGCCTGTAGGCTTTGGGAGAAAACGTTCAGATGCACTTTTCCTTCTAACTGAAAGACAAATGCTGCTACTGTCGGCTTAGTCTGAGACTACAGGCAGAGAGCAGAGTGCAGGGCAAATGCATTGTACATGTGGTAGGTGAGGTAGTACAGAAAATCCAGTTTATAGCCTATTTTATATACTATACATATATCATTTGGGACATTTATGACAATACAATTTATATAGCAGTTGCATAAAAAAGAAAGATGTTAGAAGAGCGCTAAGGCCACATCATCAAA
>JAAGAY010143832.1:32194-59608 GCA_011801015.1 Ardeotis arabs | reverse complement strand
TCTCCCCGGTGATTAGAGTAGCCCTAGCCTAGTCTAATCTGCAACCGGTGAAAGTTTCACCACTTTGCTTATCTTAGTTGTGGTTACAGCCAGCACCAGGACACGCAAAATTGAATTACAAGGCAGGAATTCCAATGTTAGTTCCCTTTTATCCCTGCCAAAATTGTATTTCCTCTGAACAGATAAGTTTACTCACTACAAGTCCCTCAAATTCATCTTTCAGTAAAAAAAACTATCACAGATGTTGCACAGAATAAGTTACACTTCCAGCTCCTTTTCCTGAAGCTGCTTACAACTCCCTGCGAACTCTTGCACAGTGCGAATGTGAACTTGAATGTGGAGCTGAGACAGTTACTGAACAATGCAATACACCTATAATTCACCAGTTGAAAAGCAAACCCTTTTTTTACTTCAATGTAGCATAATGTTGATAACCTAGGCTAGAAGCAGAAGCTGTGTCTTGTAGTTCTGTTTCCTATCCTCTTCAGTCAGAAGCAGTAGTTACAGTAGCCTAGCCACGTCATTGGATCTCTGATCTGAAACTGCTTAAATAAAGTTTATTTCATGCTGTTCTTAAATGCTAATGCACGTAAATGGGAAGCTCAACTTTGCAGATTTCATTAGGTGCTTTTTATCATTTGCTGGGGAGGTTCTGTCAGCCATTGCATGATCCTCACAAATCAGAGCAGATAGATCTGGAAAATGGCAATATAATTTTTGCAAAGCATTGTTTTCCTTTACCTTATCAAAAATGCACTTCTGGCTGAAATTTCCTAGCTTTCAACTGTTAACTCCTCAGAGGTAATTTTTGAAACTTGAAGCTTCTCTGTGACATAAAATGTTTTCTTTGTGTTATTCAAATAAAACCACAGAAATTATATCAAGACGTGTCAACATTTACATTCAAGCTATATTAAAAAAATGTTAATTCTATTATCTTTGACCACAGTTTGTTCTTCAGGCTCCTGTAAAAAGTATTTGAAACAATGTATTTTACCCTGTAATTTTTATTCCAGTCTTTCACCACAATAATTGCATCTTCTTGTCAAACTACAGAGTGAAATTACATCTTGTCAAATTGCAGAGTTCATCTCCACTGGAGTCAGATGCAAAAGAAAGCCTCTTTGTATACTCAAAGGCTTAATCCATCACTTGCCCATCATAGTTTTTGTCTAAATCTATCTTTAGGTTAGTGTCAATTAAATAATTTTATCAGTCATTCCTACAATTGATGTTCTCATTCCCTCAATTTTACTTGTCAAGAATGCTACTAGTCTTTTTTTTTTTTTATTCCATAGGAATTTTAAACCTCGCTGCTCAGACAGAAATATTAGAACTAGTCTGAAGCCTGCTTTTTCTAGCCTAGCTTGAAAAATGGCCATCTCTGTGACTATAGGGTTTATTTTCTTGTTAAGGTGACCCTTTAACATACTAATTTCTCCATTGATTTATTTGTTGTTTGGTTAATTGTAAAGGCTTATTGGAATTTTCAGTAGCTGTTAGGTTATGCCTAGTCCTCACCACAGGTTCACCATCAGACAAACTCACAATGAAGCTCATCTAAAATTTGGTCAAGTCAACAGAACAACAAGTATTGATAACAAAACTGTCTGTAATGTCTCTAAATTGATACATGAGAGACAGGACTGCCATTGGCTGCCTTGCACAACAGCATGTACTCTGTTCCATGATTGTAACTGCATTTCATAATAATTAAATGAAAACACAGGGGAGAATACTGAGTAAAAGCTTCAAATTTTAAAGGAAATGACAATACAGATTAAACAAATGAGAGTATTGAAACACTAAGCTTGGGAAAAAAAATTAATTGCATTTTTGTCACTGAAGATATAATTTTGAGAACAAATGGTAAATCCTAAGAAGTCTATTACGTGTTTAATGGTAAAAATTTCCCTTATATGACCTGTCTTATTTTTAATTAACAAAACCCATAAGCCATCAAGAAAACACTGAATGAAAGTGGATTTTGCAGTATACTTTGGGAGGATCTGGAGTTGCAGTGGCTCCCTTCACTATCAAGCTTACTGAGGTAATGAATGAAGCAGGAAAAAGTGTCTGCTATTTCTATCTTGAAGTTGTATAGCCAGGTTTGGTTTCAGCAACTCACCAATGACTATTAAACTCAGATATTAAAAGCCACTGCATTCACAGAGGGATGTCCATCTGCATGAAAAATGAGTGAAGTTTTTTTCCTACTTCCCAGGTAACATCAAGCGTGAACATATTAAGACCACCCTCAAGTATGTACACAAAATCATAAAAATATTATATGAACAATGGCATTGAATTCTAGGCTTAGGAGATAAGTTACCAGAAAAATTTGTTTACCATAAACGGGAGGGATTTCAGTGAAACACTGACATTACAGAACGTAAATGTTTTACTGGGAGAGTGTCATCATCCAGCTACCTAGAAATGATTCTTTGTGAAGTTTAAAGTTGTCTATCTTTGAATCTAATTCAATATTTACCAGTGGACCACTAACATGCAGTGACATCAGGAACTCGTGTTACTGGTTTTTCTGCATTGGAAATGATTTTAGATCAGCGTTTTAATCCCGAATACAGAGATTTACCATAACTGAGCATGGAGATCATAAATGCAAGGCTTTCTGTGGCTAATTCTAATTCTGAGTGGGAAAGGCACAAATTCTTTTCCAACAGAGTATAGGCACTGAGAGACCTAAGTATCCAGAAGCAATGAAACATTCCAGATGCCAACAAGATTGTGAATTGTTTCACTGATCTAAAGCTTTAATGCTGTTTTGGTGGTGTATGAGGACACTGTCCCAGAGCTGAAGAGTTATTTAGAGTTTTTCTTTCTACTCAACAGCATTACCCCACCCTTCAGTACTTGCATCTCAGCTGCTCAGTGTTAACCTAAGCAGAAATGAGTTGAAGATGACACTCTTTGCATTTATCTGAAGATGACATAGAACTTCAATATGCAGCTGTCATTTTGAAAGTAGTTTGCTCTTTGAGTCTTTGAGAAACATCTTGATTATTTTTTCCCTCACATATATAGAACTTTTTTCTTCTTTAATGGATGTAGAACAGAGAACATGGTTTAAAAAAAAAAAAGTAGTAATAAGAGAAGGGTAATTTTCTTCATTCTTCCAAAGTCTTTGCTATTGTTTTCTTCCCATTTTCCCATTTTGTAATTTCTGTGAAATGTAGGCAATTTTTAACTGAATGAATCTTTTGCCCATTTTACCACCTGCAGCTCAGTGTCAGATAGAACTAAACATTACAGATACCTTCTGAATGAAGGACTATTTTCTGTTCTGAATTGCACCAATATCAACTAATAACTTCCTGTTATTACATCAGTCAGTGTGCTACCAGAACACAACATTTGTCATTGCAACAAAACCGTGTCTACCACGTGTTAGATCATCTTATATCTTTTATAAACAATTTTTGATTCAAGAAGCACATTGATTTTAGACTAATTGTGTATTAAAAAAACCCCAACAGAATAAAATCTTCAGACAAAAATTCTGAAAGTTAATTACAATACACATCAATAGGTTTAAGTCTATCAAGGACAGGTTGCTAGCCAGCACAGTCACATAAACTTCACATCCTAAAGAAGTCAGACTAAACGAGAGGGTCTCTTGATGAGGGTTTATCTGAGAAAAGCACTGAGAATTTAAAATATTCTAAGAAATACCATTTGCAAGGGTGGACCAATACAGATTGCACACCCTACTGCCATTTCTAGTTTTATGCATCCCCAGACCACTGCTATTCGGACAAAGTGGCTATATGCAGAAGCCTCACTGAAATTCCAGGAGACCTACTGCTCCGGTAATTTTCTTTGCAGGCCGAGGAGGATTTGCCTCTCTCAGAAGCAAATACAATATCTCAGCTCTATGAAAGGCAACAGAGCTTGCCTCTCAGCTCCTGCTAAGGCTAGAGCTCAGCTTTTCCAGAGGCAGAAACCCTGGCTGAATCCAGCAACAGCAGAGGCTCCTTTCCCAAGTTCTGAATTCCGATGCTTGCCTGAAGGAAGTTGGTTCCTGGCTTAAGTATACATTTAATTCCTAACTCACCAGTGACTTCCTCCTCCTTTGGACAGTAAATTCAGTGGAAGCTCACACCTACCAAACACAAGGGAGCTGTTTCTGCTCCTGCAAGATCTCAGGAGGGATTACTGCCTACCTGCTGATGAGAAACAGCATGAGGAGCAGCTGATGACAGCTACCTGTCTCCTGGTGAGCAACTTCTAAGGTCATTAAAAGTTGAGAAGCTTTTCTTATTTAGAGGCAACAGAGAGCTGAAGTATTTTGTCTCAACCTCCTGCTCAGTGTGAAATCGTATGCCTATTCTATGATTTCTTATTTTATTTACTGAGCATATGTAAGTGAATAGCTCCATAAAGATGCATCATGCCATATGATTTTTTTTTACATCACATGAAATAATCTTTGTGTATCTTGTGCATTTTTAATGTTAAACAACCTGAAGATTCACAGCCTTTAAAAAATCTTGCCTATGTTAAAAATAATGTTAGTTCCTTATTTGAAAGCATCATCATCATAACTCAATTAGAATTTTTGTAGTGGCTTTGAAAGCTCTTAAAATGTGCTTATGAGGCATGGTGTGAAAGGTTCCTGTTAAGAAATTATAGCTTTGCATTTAAGTCAGAACGAAACCAATGTTCTGCAAATATTGTAATTTTTACATGGGACTTTATGTCAGCATCACTGGATGAATGAAGTCTGCAAAACAGAAATAATTACCACACATTTTCTTAAGATGTATTTTAGAATAAGGATTAAAATGGATTAATGTAAAGATCAGGTTGGAAGGTAGCAGTTCCTGTGGAAAGGCGTGCGGGAAGGGCTGCGTGCTCTGCGGGTCGCTGGGCTGCAGCTTGCTCTGTTCACCCACAGGGTTAGGCCGCAGCCATGATGGCCACCCCGGCCAGCTGATGGCCTTGGAGGCTCACCCAGTGGCTCGAGGTCTCCAGGGAATTAGAAAGGCTTGTTAGTCAGCTGAGTCATTCAGGCAGCGGGTGGAGGAGCTGCAGGAAGAAGTTAACAGGCTATGCTGTGTTAGGGGAGGTTAACAAGAAGTCGACCAAGTATTATTCGAGACTCTGCAAGAAGAAATACTAGTGCTCAATGGCACTGACCTCTAAGGACTATCAGACAAAGAGCTTCAACAGCGAACAGACATGACCACAGTCATGGAGATCAGGGGGTGCCCCTGGTGACTAGAAGAGAGCAAATGTGACACTCTTCTACAAGAAGGGCCAAAAAGAAGAACCTGGAAACTACAGGCCAGTTAGTCTTACTTCAATCCCTGGCAAAATAATGGAATGAGTCCTCTTGGAAACTATTACAAGCCAAATGAAGCAGTTGACTGGGAAAAGCCAACACAGATTTACCAAAGGCAAATCATGCCTGAACAACCTGATTACTTTCTACAACAAAATAACATCTGTCGATGTGGGGAGACCTGGACTTCAGCTAAGAGTGTTCCCCATAGCCTCCTCTTTGACAAACTGTCACAATACAGATTGGATATGTGGTCTTCGAGATGGGTAGGAAATCAACTAACAGGCTTCACTCTGAGGTTGGTGATCAATGTTTTTTACTTATGCTGGCAGCCTGTCACAAGTGGGATCCCCCAGGGATCAATATTGGGCCCCACGCTGTTTAACATATTCATCAATGGTCTGGACAATGGGATTGAAAGTACCTTCACCAAGTTTGGTGCTGACACCAAAATGGGTGGTGAGGTGAACGTCAGAAGTGCGAGCCATCTTACAGAGAGACCTGAACAGGCTGGAAGATTGGGCTAGCAAGGACTGTATGAAGTTCAGCAAAGACAAGTGGAAGGTCCTGCACCTGGGATGACATAACCAAAGAGCCCAGTACAGGCTAGGATCTGTGTGACTGGGGAGCAGCTTTGCTGGAAGGGACCTGGAGGTCTTGGTGGACAACAATCTAAACATGGGTTAGCAGTGTGCTGCTGCTGCAAGGAAGGCAAATTGGATCCACAGGGATATTACTAGCAGAGATAGAGTTGTGATCATCCCACTCTAGCCAGTGCTTTTCAGGCCACACCTGAAGTACTGTGTCCAGTCCTGATCCACACAATTCAAAAAAAGACACAGACAGACTGGGGTCCAAAGGATGGCCATGAAGACGATCAAAGGACTGGAGAACCTGCTATATGAGGAAAGACTGAAGGAGCTAGGTCTTTTCACTCTGGAGAGGAGAAGGCTCAGGGTGGGAAACTCATCACAGTTTTACAGTACCTGAAAGGCAACTACAAATAGGATGGAGTCTCTGTCTTCACAAGAAGCCACATGGAGAGGACACAAGCTGTACTGAGAGAGGTTTCATCTTGATCTAAGAAAGATTTTTTTACAGTGAAAACAATCAGTCTCCCAGGGACTTAGTGGAGTCACCATCACTGAGGTTTTAAAGACTTGAGTGGACAGGGTGCCAGATAATAGGTTGAACCAGATGGTCTTTTGAGGTCCCTTCCAGCCTAGGCTGTTCTATTATCACCTAAAAATATTATTTATAAATTACAATAAGTGAGTTATCAAATTATATGTACTAAAATAAGGACCCATAGGAAAACAGGTCAGTGCTTTCATGGCTTTTATTTTTTAACAGGACAAACACCAATTGCTTCATTAACAAGTATGTTGCAATATTATAATATAAAAAGCCTCACAAGTAGGCGTTTCAGACACAAAGTACATTCACAGTAATGCAAAAGGAGCTACAGATTAATATTTACATCAACTATTTTCCAAAAATATTTTTATGTTAACTGTAAGAAAGTTAGGCTGAGTGTTAAAAGATAGATATTCAGTTAAAAAATCCAAATTTATATCTTTCTTTGATTTACTGGGTTTTATTTTGTTAAAGCACAAAATGGAATTAGCAGGATGATATTACATGGCCTTAATTTTCCTACTATAAATGCACCCAATTAGTCTTTTTCTGCTTTGATAAGAAATAACGCATTCCATCTTACAGGCCCACTGTGTAATCTGAAACCAGGTTAGGGAAAATTTGGTGGTTTGCATTGTTTTCCAGAAGTGGAAAGGCTTGAGTACATTTGGTCTCATGCAAAGGAGACTGAAAGTGATAGCCGAACAGACTGTTCTCCCACATCTTCCCAACGGAAAAATAAACAGGGACTTCTATTCTCCCCTGGAAGTCTTTTCACCTGATGCCTTGGTGGTAAGAATACACTACTAGTAACTATGAGGCAGAAGTTGTTCTCCCCAACAAACATCTTCCAAAAAACAAAACAGGCAAAAAAACCCTTCAAAACCAAAATCATTTGATCTCACGCTGAAAACCATTCTCAGTGGTCCAGCTTTCAAATGTGGAATTTCAGCTCTGATAGAAAACAAGGATTTTATGGCATCTTGAGACATATGGTTCAAAAGAGCTTGTGCAAAGCTAAAAATTACTTTAAAGTCATCTTTGCTCATACCTGTGATTCATATGGAGGCAAACCTTCTGTTATGTTTTGGTAGGTTATGTACTGAGATCCTGACGTGTGTTGAACACTCACACTTCTGATTCTCAGTGGGAACAGAGGTGCTTAGCATCTTTCAACATCCTAGCTTCCATCAATATTTTTTGACATATAAAGGTGACATATTGGCCTTTTTTTTTTGTATTTGAAAATCTTTTGTTAATACATTTTGGTATTTTCAGTGGAATAAGGAAGAGAAAAGTCAGTTTATCTGGGCTGCATGTGACCTTTTCCATGGCTTTGCAGAATAAAAATGCCAGTGATGTCATGCACAAGATAGGTTACATAATATGCCAGTGCTATTGCAGAAAAAGGAATATTTATGAATCCAATATATAAAAAAACCCTGTTTATGTGCTGCTTGCATGCAGATTTTTACCCTGTAATGTGCCTATTCTTTCCACTGGCTACAGAGGGAGCCCATACTCTTAATTCAGACCAGGATTTAGACAATGTGAGTTGCCAGGTTATTTGCATTTTGGGGCAATAAGAGAAGGCTGAAGGTTTATTGTCAAGTCAAAACCACTAATAAAAGGCTGTTAAGACAGAGGCTCATACAGTCTGCTGAAATACTAGCTTTAAAAACAAGCAAATGAAAAAAATTCCCAACAATCACTAAATAGTCTTGACAAAATGAAAGTAAATTGAGGCAGCTAGAGAACAAAATTTTCTGTAGCTGATGTGCAAGTCTGTGCAGAGGTTACTTGCCACCAAACTCACTTCAGTTCCTCAGCAGTGCCCCTCCAGCCCCAAGTTTCCTTATCACGGAACATAAATGAGGGGTTGAGGTAATCACTCCACCCCCAGGAAAAAGCTTGAGAATGAAGAAGTAAGAGGGACACAGAGGATGGGATTCAGCTTCTTAGCTCTAGGAACTTGCATGTGAGTAAGTTATCACGCTCCCATGATAGTCAGTGGAGAGGGAATTAATATGGTCAAGAGTGACTCCACTTAAGTTAAGTACCTACATGTTGTTAGTTGACTAGTGCTCTAGATCCCAGTGATTGCTTTGGCTAGCTATCCATGGATTATTATGGAAGCTTTGACACGTAGCTCACCTTCAGGGACCTAAATTAATGGCAAATAATTCCAGCCATGATGGCAGTCTTTCAAACAATAAAAAAGTGTTAGAAAACAGGGATCAGTTAATATCCATGCCTAATGGGTGGTAGAAGAAGGTAGAGCTGTATTAATCTGCAAGAAAAAATGTTGAGGTTAGTTATTAGGAAAAACTTTCTAACTATATGGTTAGAAAAAGAATGCTGTAAGAAATATAATGGTAGAGGATTTATGTGGAGGCTTCTCTAGAGACCAGGTTCAGTGAATGTGTCAGGGACAATGCAGGCACACAATACTCCAGAAGAGTAACACTTCAACTGTGTCATCTCTCTGTTCTACCTGTATGTCTCTCTCTGTGTCAACAAAACTCAGGGACAGTGTGTTTCTTAGACATATTTCAGATCTGTTTATGCTATGACATAATGTGGATTTTTGCTGTTGTGATTGATTACGTATGTAACTTCAAATACTCTCCCAGAACGTTCATCATCTTCACTACCTAGCTTCCCTCATGTGTTGTATTCTTACTTTTTGTTATCTCCCTTATTACTTCCTCTCTCATTCTTCTGCTTTGCTGTAGCATCATCACTCCTTTTCACGGTCTCTCTATCTCTGTCTCATTTTATTTCCACTCTTTTTAGTCTATTTTCCTAAAGAAATAGAGCTTATAGTATTATTCTGCTGTCTTCTCTTCTGTCCTTTTCCCACACATGATTTTGGGAAAAAACAAGCTTAAAATGAAGAATGCCATCAATCATAAGGCATATTCTGTAGCAAACCAGGTTTCATTAACTTTAATGCTAGCTGAATTAATGAATTTATTTTTATTTTCATAGGATCATACAGTAATTAAATTGGAAAAATCCTCTGGAGGTCCTCTAGTTCAGCCTGCTGCTGGTAGCTTGTTCAACTAGATCTGGTTCCTCAGGGCCTTAACCAATTGAGGTCTGAATGTCTCTGAAGGTGGAGACATTCTCCCCCATTAAACATCTGATAATGATACATTTAATGGGAAGAAATTATGTTTGTAGTTCTTCCCTAATCTCTTTTCTAACCTTCTCCTCACTGGAATGCATCTGTCCTTCTCTTTAACACAGAATATTTACAATTTCTAATACTTATAACATTAATCACCTAATTTTTTAAGACAAAAAGATTTGCTATGTAGTATTTTATTCTGAGAAATATTTTTGCTTACCAATCAATCCTTGTTTCAGTATGAGAAGATTCTACAAAGAAAATCCCAAAGAAACAGATCCAAGCTGTTTTAAGGGGTCTTTTTAATGGAAGAAACCCGTTTCCTTCTCTGGGAAGGGTTGTCACTGCTGTCACTTACAAAAAGCAACTAAGTCCTACTGATCCACTCAGATATACAGTGAATATTCACTCAGCTTTTAACATTATCAGCCAAGTTATCAAACCAACTAACACTACGGATAATTCAGAGGCACACAAGAAACAGAAATAAATCTTTATTATGTCCTTTCTTGAAAGCTTTTAATAGCTGCTTGTTGCAAGTGAATCTACAAGTTTTCTGAGTTTAATTTTTAAGGTCTATTATGATACATTTAAGTATGCATATTTTCTCATTTGTGATTGAAAACACTAGGTATCATACACAATGCAATTGCTGATGTTATCTCTTTTTTTCTAATCTCTTTGCAAAATTTTAAGTAGAACAGTTCTATAATCCATTAAGTCTATAGATCAGGCTTGAATGAATTTCATACATTTATATGAGCATAAGTATGTTCTCTTACTTTCTCTTGACTTCCACTTGCACTTTTTAACTCATACCTTATTGTTGTGTGGGTTACACAGTATCAAGGGTCCATTTTTCTATTAGCACAAGCAGGCAGATCACAATGATCCACTCTATTATGCAATCCAGGAAAAATCATACTCTCTATTCTTTGGCTTACAGGTTCTCACAGATTTGTTCAGTTTACTTTATTATCCCAAGAAATAGAAGCAAAAGAGGCCTTCTAGCTACTTCTGGACATCAAATTTAAGTATTAGATGTCAACTCTTTAGTATCAAATAAGAAAGGATTTTCAGGAGTCTACTTGTTCCTGCTTTCTAGCATGAAAGAGATGAGAGATTTAAGTTTAGTCTTAGATCTACCATGACTCTTCTTTCATCAGAAAGAAATTAGAGAAAGAAGCAACCCAGTTTGATAATAACAGAACCTTGGTAGTTTATTGTACCTGGGGGATTAAAGGCCTCCTATGGGGATAAAAGACTCAAAGTATATGTATATATTATACAGAAAGTACTTATGCCCTGCTTTGGACCAGGGACATTTACAATGGTTGGCTAAACTTCATGTATGGGAGAAATCCCCAGAGCTTTTATAAAGACCATGTCAGTAATGGGTTTATGTCAGTACATTTCCTACATTTTGCTATTGAAGTGGCATGAAAATAAAGAAAAGCTTCTTTTTCAGATCATAGAAAAGTGCTGACATTACATGTATTATGAAAAATCTTGCAGTGTCCTTTTATCTTCTGAATTTAGCGACTTATTCTGTTCAAGATCACATAGTTTGTAGGTTGGTACATTGTGTACCTCTGCCATACAGCCCCTATTTCTATAGACTCTTGTTTTTCACTCCACTAACTTTTCTTCTGATTATTTTGATCAGATACGTTACAGAGGTGACTTCTGTAAATACCTAAGTTTCATGTAGGAGAAAAAAAGCAGAGATAAATGTCTTCTCACGTTAAGATTTTCTTGATACATTGCTCAGAAAATGATCCCTGACAGGTTTTTTTTTGCTTTATTTTCTCCAAAAGAAAATTAGAAAAGCATTGACTGTGAGGAGAGAGCTTATTTATTTTTTTATATACAGGAAATAAATAAAATCAAGCTTTTAAAAAAATATAATAGCCTCAAAAGTTTATAAAGATAACTAAATCAATTAAGTTGCATAGACTTTCAGAGTACAAAACTGCAGATTTTCTTTCCTGGTACTTCTCTTACTAGTCAATGAAAAAAGGCCCTTGGAAGAAGGATGTTCAGTCAAAGAGTTATGAAGAACCATTATTCTAGCGAATCTTGTATATTATTTATCAGAAGGCACAACTTCCTTGACTTTCAAGTCTCAGTAGATGTCTTTAACAGGGGTACAGTTCACTATCATTCTTTAAAGTTTGTTTTCTCTCCAGATATTTAACCTTCTATGACCTAGTCTTTAGAGAATTCTTCCTGGAATTGTTTAAACAATAAGAACAGAAAAAATATTGCTATATAGAGGAGGGTAAACAATTTATGGAATTTATCACACCGACTTGCAGTCTGGGACATCAGAAGAAAGCCTATCAGTCCAGGTTGTCGAATACATTATTGTGTATATACAAGGGAATGTCTTCTGATTTTATGACTGTTTCAATTCCCAGGTATAAGGGGATTTTTATTAAAAATACTGTAGGAGTACAATGCACTCTTTGCCTGATTTTAATAGAACTGCCACAATTTAATTTCATCACCACAAGTGAGCCTGTTTTCTTTATTCATACCTTCACCCCTCTTTCAATCTTTATTTCTGCTTTTTTAATGGAGTTTTTTTTATATTTCAAAATTTATTTTGTTAGGTAAAAGGTAATTTTTACAACTTACTTTACAGTTCAGTGTGCAAAAGAAAAAAATTGAGATAAGTATATCATGTTTATCTTCACAAAATATGGATTAAATTCTTTGACAGAACTTGCGAACTTTCGGAACAAGAATAATTTCCTGGTAGAGTAAATTATTTCTTACTAGGCTAATTGTATTAAGAAAACTAAACTATTATTAGTTCTTGAGTCAGCTTAATCTCTGTACAGAAAAACTGAAAACCTAGCTCTATCTCAACAATTCTTCACTCTATAGAGATTGTAATAATCTGCTGGTATGCAATTTAAATTTCTTCTGGTTCATCTGAGAAATGCTTCCGGGAAGTTAATGAATAATGATTTCAAGGAACACCTCAACACAGAGCAAAATTAAAAAAAAAACCAAACGTATCTTTATGACATATGAGTTTGCAGGTCTGGAAAGACCGATCATGCTAGGTGTGATAGTCCTTTGTCTTGGCTCCTGTTCTCCGATGGCATGCACTTGGAGTTGCTAAAATTTGGGCTGATATAATTTGGACTGGAAACATAACAAAAGATGTCTTCTGGTGAGATTTCTACAGATATCACTTCACATCATTTTCTGTTCATGAAGAATGAAGGTGATATTTCACACGGATTCTACTTCTGATTTATGAACTTATTTATTTAGCTGTTTGATCTGATTCCTTCCAGCTGCCCAATGTTAGGCCATGTCTCTTTCCACTAAAGACAAAAAAAATTAATCAGGGATAGTTCCATCTCACCGCCAAGGCCACTGAGACTGACCACTTCTACTGTCCATCTGCTGTTGCTATTGCTTTTGATGCTACTATGTGGCTAGTGTAGCTGATACACTAGTGCAGTTGCGTGGAATGGAGCATTTTTATCTAGGGTGGCTGTCAGAAGCAAAGCAGTTCTTGCCAGAGATGCTGTTCAAAAATTCATACATGCAGCAGAAACCTTTGCTGTTATTGAAGGGAAGTAAGAAGATAGTTTATTTTTTTTTTTTACATTTAAATGTATCAAATATGGGTAAATAGCTTAGATATGACTGTGAAAGATAAATATGTAGTAACCTCACAATTCATCCATAGTAGCTGTTGCAAATAAAGTTTGTAAGAGCTAATTCTAATACAGAAAAATGGGCCAAAATACAATGGGAATCTACTAAAATATGTCTCCCAAACTCACATGTGTGTAGAAAAATAGTAAAAAAGGGTATATGTTTTGCCTTAAAATAAAATAGGGGATAATTTCAACAAAAATATTTTAAAATATTTGGCATAACTCTCATCAGACTTGGTAAATATATTCTATCATTCATGAAATACAAATGGTGTAGGCACTAGTGCTGCACACTTGATGACTGGGGAGGAGGAATGAGAAACATAAACACATTTCTGTGACTAGAAATAAGTGAAGAGATAGAATTGTGTTGAGGACTTGGTTTCCACTGGCATTTAGAGCCCAGTTTCTCAACTCCTCTCTCCTTACTGCAAAATCACAATTAATTCTACAGATAAGAGGGAAAACACCTATAAAGGAATTGTAACTAACTATTTTTTGGAAGACTTGGGAATTACCTGTTGTATTTAAGATTCAGTAAGACAAGCTCTGTTTCTAGTAAAAAACTCAACCTGCTGGGCTATCACCAAGGCTATTCCTTAGAGGCCAGATTAAAGAAATGGCTTAGATACTTGAAGCTGGATGTAGGGAGAGTTTGGACTGTCCTACTCCAAATTTCAAGTTTTTCCAGTTTCAAATTTTGAAATCCCTTCCTCAGCCATTGCCTAACTCTGGAGATGTCTGACTTCTTTTTATCTTTAAGTTCCCTCACCTTGTTGAGTTTAATGGCTTACCAGTAGCACCTTGTTCTTCACAGCTTGTGAAAACAGAATCTTTGGAAAGCGAGCCTCATACCAGGGATTGGGATCCCTGCGGAGCTGTGTTTTGCTTGGGAAAGCACAACACTGTGGGCGCCACCAGTTTCATTAGCAAGACAGGACAGTTTACAATTATTGGTCATTCATCTCCTACTGCTACAGTTAACAATTTTTTTGTTGTTGTTGATTGAGATCACTTTTGGTGAAGCCTTTGTTTTTCAATACAGTTATTAACAATTCAATTTGCTTATGATTATTTATTGTGGTTTTTCTGTGTTCAAAATAGTGTCCTTAAACATACCAAGCATACACTGAGATCCAGTTCTTCTTCCAGGAGCACTTTCTCTCTTTTTTCCACAAAGACTTCGTTGTTATTTGTTTTCACAGACTCATTCAGGTTTTCAGAAAATCTCATGCTTAGTATTTTTTTGCTGGATTTTTTAATAACTTGAATATTTTGCAAATAAAGTCTGGTTCTAATGAGAAAACTAGTAGCCTCTGAAGCAGAAGAAAGGTGGCTGCTTGGTGGTTGTTTTAAGCTGGACATGGCCCATCTACATACATATATCCGCAGAAGAATTTTGTTACAAAAGAGATGGCTACTCAGTCTATCTTCATGTCACATGCCTTACTCTCAGAATGGACCCTACAAATAGTTTTCAGTCTTTTCATAGATCTAAGGGTAGATCAGTATCTTTTCCAGCAAGAGCTTTCCCCAGACATGGCAGAATGCCTTCAAAGTTTGTCAGGATGTCTTAAAAAGAGCAATTCCCTTTCAACACATTCCACTAGACAAAATAGAAAATCTGTCACAATCCTTAGACCACTTACTATATCCATCTAATGAGTGGACATTTAAGAAGCTATTCTGAAATTTATTCTGGAGCTGTTTCATCAGTTGTTGGAAGCACTAATCATGGCAGCTCTCATCTGGAAAGATAACAGAAAATGTATTAATATCTGAACTTTGGTATCTTTGGTAGTTCTGGAGCTGTAGAGAAGCCAGGCAGCAGAGCTGCTTGGTTTAAGAAAGGGACAATGAAAGGTTAGATGCTTTGAGCAAGCAGTCCTATTTTTAAGGTGGCAAACTCAAAGCATTTTCTTATTTTATGTTCGTTGCCCTGTTATAATCCTGATATTGTTACTGATGAGGAAACCAGTCTATGCTAAACAGTCACAAAAATTCTTAAAGTACTCAAATCAGGAGGAATTGCTGCCAGAATACAGATGATGATAAAAGAATCTAGAAAATGCTTGTGTACATCAGCTGCTTAAGCTATATATCCTTCATGCTACTTCAGAAAGCACATTATAGAAAACCTGAAACTTTGGTCATTAACATTGTTGCATATGAAGTAGAAATTTTTATTATTTTCCAGCAGGAATTCTGAACAGGACTTTTAGTATGAGGCTGATATTAAAAGATTTCTTTTTATATAGCAGCCATCACTGAGATTTCAGGTTTTGACTCCTATCTTTCTAGGCCTAAATTCCTAAGTTTGTAGAGAGCTTTAAGTCTAATGTCAGTGGATATTTGATGGAATGTGAATCAGTAGTCCCTACTCGTCATGGCCTGCTGTAACAGATCCCATAAATATACACCAAATGCTGTATGATGGGTCAACCAGCATGCTTACACCTCTGAAGACCATGAAGAACAGCAGACAGAGAAGGCTCCAACTTCACAGAGAATTAATGACATAGGTATTCCACACAGAAGGGAGCACTGTGCTCACTAACTTTGTGCTAACTTTCTGCCCACCAATAATCAGTACAGCATCCTGGCAAAGAGCAAGAACAGAGTCCAATGTTCACAGAAGAACTCAAGAAGAAACACAAAAATTAACTGGTTGTCAAATTCTTCCTAAGGAGATGCGCTCATATAATGATCTGACCTCAGAAGGCTGTGCTATTTACTTGTTTGTGCTCAGAGTTGCAATCTGAGGCACTACAGAAAGGTTGCCAGAGCTCATTCAGACTTCAGACTTGATAATTATTCATGTGGACATTAATAGCATTGCTAGCATTAGATGACTAAAGTTAGTAACAATATTATCACACACACACATATATATGCATATTCTAAGTGAGTGCTGGTTTTCACACAGATATTTACCTTCAGGGTTTTTTGTTAACCCTCCCTTGAACAGGAGCAAAAACTGGAGAATCCTTACATCCTCTTTCAATAAGCGTAAAAAGGAGAAGAGCTGCTGAAAGCATCCAGCTTATTGAGCAATCTTAACTCTGCCAGTAGGCTCTCGGAAACTATACAGGAAAAAAAGACTGAGAGCCTCTTATTTTATGATAGCACTAAGACACATCAGTCAAATAGAACGGGAGTGCACTCTTTGGTAGGGGTTAAAATATCTGTATATAAAAGGTAAAACAAAAAAATCTGGTATCTTTGGAGAGCTGCTGCCAAAGCACTCCTATTAAAAAAATTTGGAGCCTCCTCAGTACCTGAAAAAGAATGCAGACTTAGAAAGAAATCAGTTCTGCCTTCCCAGTAACAGGCCCCCACTTAAAGGCCTGGTTTGCAAGACAAATGAGAGAAGTGATTTTTGTATTAACTGTCCTCCCAAAAGCCAAAGCAGAGGATATCCTAGAATTATTCTGGGACCTGATGCAATATCCGATCAAGCAGAGGCTGCTTTCAGAGGTACCTGCCCTTTTGTGCACAGAAATTGTATGCTGTGTGTCTTGCTGTATTTATAAAAGGGAAAAATTCTCAGATACTGGAGCAATATTAGAGCTTTATCCTAGTGAATGAACACTGCTACATTATATGAGCATCTTGATTGCATGCCATTTTGAAAACTATCTGTAATTGCGGGCAGTCAAACATGAATTTGCAGACTTCAAATTGATTGTTGGTTCCCATGTTTATCTGGAGAAAAGTTATGTTGACTATGTACAATCTATCAGATATGACTTCACAGGATTTGAACTTACAGAAGAACAAGGTGACTAATTTGCTTTGAATGAAAGTTAGCTAACCTTTTCTCTCAATTGCCAGCAGATAGTTGTAAACTCTTTAAGGAAAAAAATGAATGCAATATCTCATGAAATATTTTGGATTGCCATCTTTGGAATTATCACACACCTCTATTACATAGCACCAAGCAAATCCAGACAGCTCAGCAAAGGCAAACATCACACAGAAAAGTCTCCAAACTGTGTTTCTGATTAGTTTCTTGTTTTGATATTGGATCTGTTGCCTCTCCCAGCTTTGTACTTCTGAAAGAAGGGAAGAACCAACATTCTTAAAAAGGGACATTCATGGGCAAATGAATTTGTTACAGTCCCCTGTCTTCTACCTTGCCTGCATTTTATTCCTTCTGTTTTCCCTACCCATATCCACTTAATTTTGTCTGTTCTTTGGGCAAATAGAAATAAATATACAACTTTTTCAAATCCAGGTGTACCAGGGGAATATGTTACCATATTTTTGTTTACGAGCTTCATTCTGTGTTTCCTAGGAATTACTTGGGGATTTTTTTTTAATTTTACATGGGGAAAATTCTATTTGTGAAGTAGAGAAAATCATTACTTGGTTGAAACTTCAGCTGGATTGTAAAGTTTAGAAGTACTGTTCTATGGGCATATTTTAATCAACTTTCACCTCGTTATTATCAGTGTAAAAATACAATCAGAAGGTTTGGGGATTCATGTTTTTGCAGAATTTGAACTAGCAGTTTCATTTTGAATTTATCTTGCTTAGACATGTAACAGGAAAAAATTACTGAATTGAGTGCTTTCCAGGTCACCCCTTCTGAATCACTGTTTTGTATGTTGCAACTCAGAGTAAAATGATTACTGTCTTAGTCTATGATATTATATTCGTTTGGCAATAAAACTAAAATAAGAATGATTCATACCTCTTTTGGAACTATTATTTCAAGCTATTTATAGGTTCAAGAAGACATCATTGCACATAGCTTGATGGCTGTATTCAGAACCATAGCATTGCATTTTTCAGTGAGTTTCACATTATCTAACTTCAGATGTATAAGTACCTAAATTAGGAATCAATGATATCTCAAGAAAGTGACTCTGAATATTTGTTAGTAATTTCTCTCTCTCTGCTGAAAATATGAGCAGCTAAGATCTTGTCTTGAGAGTCTTAGTTGGATGCTAAAGGTGATGTGAATGCCTTTTTAGAAAAAAAAAAAAAATTGCACTTGCCTACATTACCTGGAAGCACTTAAAAAAGGCTTTAAAAAAAGTATATGTTTGTTCTTCAGAACTTCAGCCACAAATGCCTGACTTTATAAGGCAGAATTCACTGTAAGACTGTACATTTTTCTTTTTACATAGAATATAAGAAGTTCATACTTCATCTGAAATTTTAATTCTCTAAATGTACAAATTATGAGGTAAAACAAATGGGTAGTTTTCTTCAGATCAGTTCAATGGTTAGATACTTCTTGTGTGTTTATTCTTTCTTTCTTACAGCACAGCAGTTCAATTATTATAGGCTCCATTTTCCCTAAATAATTGAATAAAGCAAATTAAATAAACCAGAAAAAAAAAGCAGAAGTATGCCTGGCAGACAGTTAGCTTACTAGTTTTCTTGTATAATTCAATAATATTTATCAAATAAGCATTGTATATACTGAAAAACCAAGAAACACCATAGACTGTTAAAATACTTCTGCCTGTACTTAATTGGACATCTACTGTCTAGAAAAGGTAAATGGTGTGCATTAGCACTTCAGTAAGAAAAAAAAGGGATTTCATAAACGTTTCTGTGATAAAGACTTGTATCACGGTGGATCCTGATAGCATGATAAAAATAGGAGGAATTATGCTGCTTCTGTTTTCAGTTTATTTTTAGTTTATTTTTCTCTGTATGTCCTGGGTATCATTAATGTATCTTTGTGAAAAGAATTGATATCAGTACCTGCAGAATCTGGTGTGACCCACATGTTACAATTTAACAAACAAACGAAGTAGCATGGGTGGCCAAAAGGACTGCCTCCACTATTGGGTAAAGTTGTGCCTACATGCATAAAAATAGACCCTTGGTTTGCCATCTGTCATTTGCTAATCAAAATGGCTTACTCTAATCCTTGCAAGTTAGTAAATACAAACTCTGGTGAAGGTTAAAAGGAATCGTTTCATATTCAAAGCCCTAATGAAATACTGGAAACCTACACATTTTGACAGATCTCTCAGCTACAAGATGATATTCTGTGGGAAGGAGAGTGTTTTCCCAGTAGGAAGTTTTAAATTACTGACACTTTTAAAGATTTTATCTGGTATTTTGAATTAGGAACAACAGGTAGCTGAGCAAAGGTGGATCCAGGGGAAAAAAAAAACGTTGTCTTTTTACTTGTATCTCTCTAGGCTAAAGAAAAATACATTAAAAAATTTCCTTTGTCAAAATGGAAAAAATGGGAGTGCAATTTATTTTGCCTATCTACTTTTAGGCAGTTGCATATGAGCTAATCCGTTATCCTAGCTCCGTTAGAGCTAAGAGACGTCTTCAATGCAACCATTGGAACTCAGAGCGCAAACAGGTCTAACTGTAGGTAACTGTGTACTTTAATATGAGGTAGGTCACTTTCTGGACTCCGTTGACTAACTGTCTTTCAACTCTCATGGCAGCTTGAACAACTGGTTCTTATGTAAACACTGTGGAAAGTTAGTTACTTACCAAGTGGTCAAAATTATGTCTTGTAACATGCCAGATCTAGTTACTTTATGGAAAATGATAATACAATGCTTGTTTGTAATGGGGGACTTTTGTGCTCCATCAGCTTTCAGTGATCTACTCTGACTTATTTTCACCTTTATAGGGGTACTGGTTTTGGGTGGGACAGATTTAATTTTCTTCATAGCAGCTTGTATGGTTGATAACACACCAATGTTTCAGCTATCGTTGAACAGTGTTTGCACAGCATCAAGGCCTTCTCTGCTTCTCATGTTGCCCCGTAGGGGTGTACAAGAATTTGGGAAGGAATGAGCCATGACAGCTGTCCCCAACTTCAATATATGTTCGATGCATTTCAATATTCTTAATATGTGACTGGTGTGGCAGACTGTCTGCACCAGTTTCCTGAATGACTTTGTCAGAAAGTTTGTTTAGTTCATGCAAATGTAGCCTCCTTTCAAAAATTTCCACTGGTAACTGAAATTCTAGTCCTGTATATTACCCTAACGGTATATACTTACCCTTGTAAGTAGAATTAGTGCAGCAGTCAACTGCTGTAGGAAGTATACTCTGTGTGTTTTGTAAGTAGGCATTTATTCTCGCTGATGAATTCAAGACTGAGGTGAAATTGGACTTCAGCTGAATGTGGAGAAAGATGATGGATGAAAGATGATGAAATAAGAAATTTGAAAGGGATATTTTCACAATTTATCTTCTAATCTTTCAAGTTTTGTATATCAACAGTAACACAGTGTCTAGAGTCGCCCTGGCAAAGAGCTGGTAAGGACTTGCTGAAATTGTTGGTATTTTAAGAGCTAAACTTGGAGCATAAGTGGTTGGAAGTTTTCATTGTATAGTGTGGGGAAAAAAAAGCAAAGGCTTTTGCTGCCTTATTTAGCAGCAGACATCTTCTGAATGTATCGGATAACTTTGACCTTGCTGCAAGGTCAACCTGCTTTTCCTTTGCTCACCTTCACATAAACTGAGATGCCTCAGCTTTGAATCAGGTCACACCAGGTTTTCGCTGGAAAAAATAAACACTTCAAGAAGAGGAAGGAAGACAATGGAAGAATGATCACTGTCCCATCTATTAAATGGCATAGATGTCTTTGATTTGACACTATGCGTGATCATTTTTTCCTCACTTAGTTCATTTACCATGCAAGTTAACCAAAAGTGCAATAATAAGTAATACCTTTGCAAAATAATTCTGAAGAACATTACTGTTGATTAAATCCTATTTCTGTTACAGACTTCAACCTGAAGAAAACTGGCTTATTGTCAAAAAAAACCCTAACCGTGAAGTTGAAAAGCCTAATTTTGTATTGTTCTAAGGTTTCATTGAATTGTTTCAAATTGTGAATGAAGTTTCAGTTTTCAAACTGTTCTTGTTATTATGTGATGTTTACCTTTTTCACTTGTAACTCAGGTATGAAAAAAACAGCTAATAGAAAAAAGAGGTGCTGGAAGATCCATTGGCTGCATAAAACAGCACAGCTTGCCACATGTTATAGCTAGTTTATTTTATTGCAAAGGTCCTATAGATCCTGTGTGCATAATGCTAATAATTACTGCAGTTTTTGAAGACTAAGAAAAAACTTACAGTTTGAAGTGGCAGTTCTACTTTTTTCCAATCTGAGCCTCAGATATTAGGAATAGCTACATAATTTTCTTTCCCATGATTTCTGTCACCACACAGATCTTGCTCTTGGTTTCAGAAATTGTTACCATATCTTTAAAGAGCATCACATTTTTCTGTCAGTTATCACTGCATGGCCTGCAGTTAGAAAATGACATTCATAGTTTATATAAATGAAATTTACTCATTTTGTGTATATTTATGGCTAGCTTGCTTATTTTATTTGCTTTTTATTCCTGCATTAACTCCTATTTCAAGAATGTATGTGGTATTTAGGGAAATTTTAATGCTTTGAAAGCCATTTTGATATTTAGAGGTGTCTAAAATATTTTTTATTAGACTTCGGTAAACGAAGACCTTTAAAATGCAATTGGTGTCAACCATGAAGCCTTGTGAGTCATTCTGGGTTATTAAGAAGCAGACTCATCATTTCTCAAGATAGCATTTTTAAAACAAAGTACTAATTCATAGGCTATTCAGAAAACATTAAGTAGTAAAATAGTCCTCTCATCAGCAAAATAATTCCACTGTAAGCAATGTGAATTACATTTGTTTGTGTGCACTTCCATGTATCCCTGTCATTCTGTTTTCTAGATACTGTTTTATTGCTCATTCTGGTTCCTTGGATATTCTCCATATTGAATTTTGCTAAAATAGCTCTCACCCTTTGCCTTTTTCTTTCTCTTTTATTTGTTCTGAACTTTTCTCTCTCCACTCCTCAACCCCACTCTGACAATGAAACTCTCCATAAAGCTTGAGGAAATGGAGCAGGACTCGGCTTAAGACCGTATTAACACTGGTTAGGGGGGCAGGGTGTGGAACTGTTGTCCCAGTCATACATCAGTTCTTTTTAAATAAACATTACCCTTATACCAAATACATATGTAGAGGTATTAACCACCAAGTTTCCTTACTAGGTGGTGTTTAAGTATTTTTTAATTTATTTTTTTTTAAAGTACACCTCTAAGGTTAGGGTTCTTTGTGTTTGGATACCTTAATATATTATTTGATCACCTGTAAATTCCAATTAGCCTTTTCTGCATCCTTTTGCCTGTGATATGAAGCCTTCATAAATTTCTGATGCCTATTGTTTGTGGTTCTGTGTTTAGTTGAGATCAGACTGAAAAAAAACAAACCTTCAACCTATATCCAACACTATTCAGGAAACTTCTCCAAGCAGTTTTACCTTGCAACACTGATCGAGCATTTATAATTCATGTAATTTAAAACTTACAGTCTGATCTAAGCAAAAACATATGATTGCTCTTCCTTCCCTAAATATGGCTTTGGAAGGAAAGGCATCATAAGAATTTCCCATTTTTCTTCCCTTTCCTCTCCTGCAGAGATATTTAAGAAGGCAAATCAGATAGTGATTCAGTTCCCCAGGTAGTTATATGTTATAAATTGCACTCACTGGTGTTGCATTTTCAACCACGACATTCACTTTGATGCAGCACATACATAAAAGTACATAATTTCATAATGTATCTTTGTTAGGCTATTGACAACTGTATCCAAGTAGACACTGCACAGGAAATCTGGGATAAACTATAGTTGCGCAGACTGGCCTTTGAACACAACATAGGAATTGGTGGTGCCTTCATGTGACAAGTGTTATGAGATGCTGATGAGTGCAGGCACAAAGAACAGCGGACACTTAAAGAGGAGCAACTTGTGTGGCTGCGTCTGCTGTTTGCTTATCCACTCTCTAGCAGGCAACCAAGCTGTAGCATTTTTACCCTAGCAGGGGGTGTTAGGTGTGAAGCTGTGCCTCTCCATATACCCTGAACACAGCCATCATGCAGGCTGATGTGGTCCTGAGTTCCCTCCAGTCATTCAGCTCTATTGCAGACTTGCCCTTGAAACTGCCTTTACCCTATGTCTTTTATTTCTACTGTCTTTTAGCCTACAAAATTGACAGCAAGTCTCTAGCTCTTGTCTTCCATGCCAGTTGCCTCCTACTTTATGATTTTTTGCGAGATATATTTCCTTTTCCAGTTTTGCTTTAATTTTGTCTTTTCCTCAGTGGCTTTTCCATTTCCTATACATGTCTTCAAACTTTGCCTGTTCTGTTACGAGCATATTCCTATAATAGAGGTTCATTTTTACTCTTTGTATCGTGTAAGTGAGGATTTGGATTCGGATCCCCTTTAGGTGCTGTAAAGTCCAGGAAATTAAAATGTCTTTGGCACACATCCAGAAATATATTTTTGAGAAGTATCTTAGGATGTGAAAGTCAGCAGTCCTTGACACCAATACTGAACCTTCCTTCATTTTTATCTGAGTGACTTCCTGCAACTTGTAACCCCAAACGGGCTGCCATTCCTCACTGCTTTGAGCTGTGAGAGGCAATACTGTCCACCCACATTAGCCTGTGAAAGATAGTACTGACCAAGACGATGGCTTATGACAAGATCTTGATCTCTGGTTTCCACAAGAAAGAGAGAAAAAATCTACAATCTTGGTACCAGATGACGGCTTTAAGGCTTAGCTTTGTTATGTCCAGTCTCCGATGCTGTTGCGCCCATTCCCAGATCTGTTCACACAGAAATCTGGAAATGCAATTATTCCATCCTCAGTATCTTCCATTTCACGGCACGCCTGTTGGACAGCACATGCAATTAGAGAAAATGTTTGTGGCTCTGATCCTGAGTTACTTCTTGTATCTCACGATGAGTTGCTGCCCAGTGAAGGATCAGTTGCGATCATTTCCTTTCTATTGATGGCTAGTTGGTGTTTATTCCCCCTTCAACCATGATTTTTTTTTTAGAAGCCTGGTGAGACTCTTTCCTCCAGTTGGAGACCCTATTGTGAGTGTATCTGATTTTCAGTACCACCCGCATGCCCCAGGACAGTTCTTAAATGCTTAGCAACCTAACTGCTGCTACAGCTTGGCACTAGCATTTACAATTACCTGCTTTTAGCAGAACTGAGTCCACAGAACCAGGCAATGATTTGTGTGTGATGGCTGCTTAGGGACCAAAGGGCCTGGCTACTTTGTCTGTTCAGGTTCTGTAAAACTGCCAAACAGGCTGTGCTCATTGCCTTTCTGTGAATACTAAATATGTAGTTCTTGAAATGGTTTATAAAATAAGTGTCCTTCCATCACGTGGATTAAGGATTGAATTTCAGTATCTTGGGCTTAGATAATTCTTCAGAAAATAAAAATATGGATGCTAGTGGCACTCTTTTTATTTTAAAAGACATTGCCAGAATCTGGCAGATTAACATCCCTGACTTCAAGATGGTACAAGTGGCTTCCTCCATTCCGCTCTTCCTCCCTTCCCTCTTTCCTTCCTTCCTTCTTTCCTTCCTGCCTGCCTTCCTTTTCCTCAGCTGATTCCATCACTTGGCAGACTGCAGGTCAGATCCTGACCTATTCTGCTGTTTTGTTTAGCCATCATCTGTTATTGCACCTGCTCTTGATAGAATATTTCCTTTTCAGTCATAGCTGTAAATTTTCTTTTTTTTTTTCTGTAGTTACATCTTCAAGATTTACAGATGTTTTAATGAACGATGCCAGGTTTCCTAGAAATATTTATGATTACACTTCCACTTACTGAAAGCTACACAGTATGTATAAATGCAATACCAAAAAAAAAAGAGAACTAATAATTTAATTAACAGGAATGTTAATTTTTTTTGATGTGCTGAATGCAGGATGGATATCAGAGAACTAGGCCTACTGCCTACTCCTTAAAAATACTTCCTGCTCCTCAGAAACATAGCTTCTAGAAAAAGCGATAGAATACTTAAATAAAACTTCTGGAGATTCTTTCTGTGGGTTCATCTTTGTAAACTATAGCTATTCCTATAACCGAGGTAATTATTAATTATAGCAGAATATCAGGGTATTCTCTGTAACAATGTTTGGCAATTTAGCATATCAGAAAAATAAAGAAATATTTCATGTCAATTGAACATCAATATATAATACCTCTATAGTGGCTGCATCACACAGATGGAAATGTAAAAAGTATTTTTAATTGGAATTTTTTTTGTTGAATGAATATTTGCACATTAAAGGGAAAACACATTGAGAAAATCAGAAAAAATACTGTTGTGTAAAGACCAGCCTTGTGGAAGTCTTGTTCTAATACATAACTCATCAATATGAAAAAAATGGTTCTTGCTGTGTAGTTTGATACAAAGCTGGACTGTATCATAAAGAATTATGTTATAATATTTATTCCAAATTATAACCAGTATTTAGAGTCTCAGAGAGGACATAAAGCATGGGGAAACTTTCTTAAGGGTAAGAAACAGTGTTTTATAAATAGCTTTTATATCACTATATCCAAATTTTGGCATAGCAGAGTCACAATGGTATGATTTAGTCTAAGCAGCTGTTAAACTCTAGAGTAAGGAAAGAGTATGAAGTGCTAGCAAGATCTAACTTTCAAACTAAAATATTTCTTCAGCTCTAGTTGACAAAATCAACAAACTGATAAAAAGGATTGTATCTCAGTGATGAATTTGGTGAGTCTAAAGTCAATATCCACTTTCAAGACATTTTTTATCCCTGTAGATGTACTATATGTAAACACAAAAATGATTAGGCAAATTGCTTTGGGACTCACTCCCCTTAGCTGGAGATGCTGCTGGAGTGCTATTAATATCTCATCTACCAAATCCAAAATTTACTGATAGAAAATTTTAATTTGCACTTTAAAATGTCTGCTTATGCCAGTATTTCCACAGTTAACAGACAAGTCTGTTTATACAAACGAGAACAGTTTTACACTTTAATACCTCCTTCTAACAAAGATTTCGTTCAGAGCTTGCTCTTTCAAGAAGGCATTTCCTGCTGCTCTGACTCAGAGACACAGGAATAGATAGCTAGGGAAAGACCAAAGGAAAGGACAAGAGCAGTGGTACTGCTTCTGATATCCCCCCATTCACCACAGCCTGTGGCATGCGCACTTCCCGAGTAGAGGAGTTTATCTGTATACTGAACAGTCTTCATTTTTTCACTTGGTCATTAATTTGGCTAATCACTTTTGAACCTGGCCAAGCTTTTTGCTCCACAGTAACTTGTGTGAGTTCTGCATTTAGTTATGTAGTTCCTTTTCTTAAGTTTGTGGTTTAATAATTTAGCTCAATGCCCTTCTTGTGGTATAGAAAACTGATCATTTTCTAGTCATGACTTAATATATCTTTATGATGTCACTTCTTTCAGTGCAGAAGACTCCAATTCCACACGTGCTCTTTCTGACTTCCAATCTCTGCTGTTCCTGTCGGTACCTTTTGTTGTTATCCTATATTGTTTATGTGTTTGTGGGGGAAGCCATATTCTAGATGCAAGTGCAAACTGTATTTACAAAGAGTTGAGTTCCTTATTTTGTTTCTAGTAATTCCTAAAATTCTTCTAGCTTTTTAAACTACTGCCTCAGCTAAAAAAATTGTAAGGGTAATCCCAAGACCTTTTCCCCAGCGAAGTAGCTAGATTAGAGCCTGTTATAAGATTCTCTATATATGTTGTCAGTTATTTTAATCCCAAGCACACCACTTTGAAATTATCAGCACGTAATTTTATCTGCCATTTTATTGCCTGTTTTTATTCAGTATTGTGAAATCATTTTGCAACACTCTGCAGGTTACTTTCCTTTTTGCTCCCCTATTTAAGTTTAGCGGACAAACTTTCCATGCATGCCCTTTTCCACATCACTTATGAATATGCTAAAACAGAGACCCATCACAGCTCTGCATGGGTTTCCACTAACTGATAACCATCTTTTAAAAGTCAGTGGAGATGTGGCCGTGGTGGGCTCCCCTTCACCAGGGTGACAGCAGCTTGAGAAGCTCAGAAACTTAGTTTAGGTTACAGGCATGTATCCAAATGTTCTAACCATGATAGATGTGTCCCAAGAGGGGGCTATGATCAGCTTATGCAATTAAATCAGGCCAGTAAAAAAACAGGGAGAAAGAGAGAGAGAGGACTGCTATTTAGAACAATACAGTCTCACGGAACAGTAGGACGTCTGAACACTACAGCTAGTTAGAAAATCTTAAAAAAAAAAAAAAAAAAAAAAACAGTTCCCCA
>JAAGAY010143832.1:11205-32174 GCA_011801015.1 Ardeotis arabs | reverse complement strand
AAAAAAAAAAAAAAAAAAAAAAGCTGGTAGCCAGGCTGTCCCTGTACTCTACAGACTTAGCCAGTACCTGCCTTCCCCTTGGAGGAGCAATAGTTAATGCTAAGGAACCGGAGTTCAATGCATGTGTGAACAGGGCTTGGACTCTGTTGTAAGCCAGCATATTCGCAAATAGCTTGATGCAGAAATGTAAGAGAATGATTCAATAGCTGGCTCAGAATAACTCAGCTGGTCTGAACAACACCTACATGCTTTGAGTTCAAGCTCTTTTTCACAATGATTTGAGATTGAGAGTTACACATTTTTGTTTGTGCTTGCATTTTGCAAGCAGTCCTGCTGCTCAGCATGAAAGCTGGGTTAAGAAACAGTATTTCAGAGTGTTCTGAACCTCACAAGCTTGTTTAGAATTTTACTTTAAGAACGTACCCGAATGAAATTGTATTAATAAAATAGAGGATGGTAGAATATTCTGAAAATACCAGCACTAAGGAAACAAAAGAATCGGCAGTATTAAGGAAATACAGCATCACAGAATATTTTGGGTTGGAAGGGACCTTGAAAGGCCATCTAGTCCAACCCCACTGCAAGAAGCAGGGACGCCTCCAGCCAGATCAGGTTGCTCAGAGCCTTGTCCAACCTGGTCTTGAATGTTTCCAGGGATGGGGCATCCACCACCTCTCTGAGCAACCTGTTCCAGTGTTCTGCCACCCTCATCATAAAAAAATTCTTCCTTACATCAAGCCTGAATCTACCCTCTTTTAGTTTAAAACCATTACTCCTTGTCCTATTGCAATAGTCCCTACTAAAATTATACTTATGCTTAATGCTTCTTATTAGTTCCATGAGCAATATGGCTTGATGTGACAGAGTAAAACGCATTTGTGACTCTCTAATGTGAGGTATGCTGGGTAGTTCAGCATCAGAAAATGCATCCATTCCAGAAATAAGGTTTGCCTACGGTCCATATTGACTAGGATGCTGCTGACTTTAGTCAGACAAAACAGTACCTCAGATCATGAAACAAACACAGAAAACAATTCTATTTTTCTACATTATTTCTTTTTGTGAGCCTAAACCTGGAGTCAAATTTTAACTGCTGTCTTTTAAAGAACCCTACAGCCTGTGCGAATGCAATCTGGTAAGAATTAGGAGTTTACCAGAGGCATATAAAATAGTTACGGGACAAGGCCAGAACTAGCAGGGTTTGAGTCTGTTCCCCATACTTAGTAAAGAGGGATATCTAAATCTAAAACCAGCCAAATCCAGGGGGAGGGCCCAGCCACTAACCTGAACACAGTACCTGGCAGCATTATGGGAAGGGCCATCAGCAGGGACAGAGAATAAAGTTTGCTTGGAATATTCCAAAATCTGGTTTTGGCCATATCAGAACAAAATACCAGCCACATAGAAATGTGCTTTTAATTGTACCTCATCACAAAAATATCAAAAACATTGGTAGGTCTTTTCCCTAAATCTGTAGATTTAGGAACAACTTTAACTGTGCTGGCGTAATTGCCCCTTCCTTTCTTGCTTCTCCCCTACCTCATCAAAATAATATTGCTTAGTCTGTGGAGGAAGGGTGGGGAACGCTGCAGTGATGCAAACCGGCATCAGTTCACTGGGTTCCTCGCACACAGTGTTGCGTCTTCATGGCTCATACACATGCTGCAAATCCCTGTGTAAATTAGCTTGCCTTGAATAGTGGTATGTCACAAGAATGGGAGAGGGAAGGAGGAATATTCTTCTGTAGGACAGAACCATTTTATCCTCTCAGAGCTATTATGCCAAGCTGTGTTTTATCAGTTTGAGATGCTCACAGTCAGTGAAGAACATCTTTTGAAATGCATGTGCTGTTCCACATTTCTCTTCTCTGCAGACAACAGCTGCCCTTTCCTATTAAAATGGCTCATATGCTACTGAGCCTGAAGTGCTACTTCATTCTCCTTCAGGCTTTGCTCTCAAAGAATGTTGTCAAAGTCGTCCTTTTTTTTTTTTTTCAATAATCCCTGTGGCCCAGCAGAAATGTGGAAAGTCCAGAACAAGATTGGAATTACTCAGTGTCAACGCAATGGCACACTCATTGCTTCTCAAAAAAACCAGACCAACAATGGAAAATTTACTGCCCATCAATGTTTGCTAATCTAAGTGTGTCTTTGCTAAATATGCCTTGTATTTTTTCTATCATTCGGGATACAAACACAGTATTATGTTTAAAACACAGTATTGTTTTCATTTTTCTAAGTACCAGTTAATTCAAAGAATTAATGTATAAGAATTTCTGAATAAAAATGTATTATTTGTCCTGGGAATAAGTTGTGACAGCCTGCCACAAGCAACTGTCAGAAAGAAGGAGAAAAGCGTATTTTGTGCCAAGAAGAAACTGGAGCATGGGCAGATGACTAACAAATGTAGTGTGAGATCAAACACATCACAAGGCTGAACATTCATATAACCATTTAATAATTTAAGTTTTTTTCTTGTGCTTACTTTTGGGCAGCATATCTGAATTATGCTTGTAGTACATCTTCTCTTGATTTGGTTCCTGGGGCTACTTTAAGTTGCTTGCTATGAAGATGGCACACTTCAAACCTACCAACTTTGTGTTTTCAGCGGTTTCAACTGTTGATACCCTTGGCACTCTGGAAGTGCAGAGCATGTTATCCAGACAACTATGACTCTGTATTTACAGAGCTTTTGAATGCTGAATGCATTCAGATAAATTGAAAATGGATGTAAGGCTAGAAAATAATAAAGGGTTTGTTGCTTTTCAGGGAGATACTGTGTAGGAGTTCATGCATGCTGGAGACTTCTACTTGAATCAAACCACACATGGAAGGTGATATTAAGGTTATGAAGAAAGATGATCAGTTATTTTTCAACTAAGGTAAGTATGAAAAGACTGTTTGAAGTGCATTAAACAATTCCCACTCTATCATTGATGACTGTTGCCAAAGGTAGGCTTGAAGAGCAGATCTAGGCTGAGGATCAATCAGTCTGCTTAGTGTAATGGCTTATAACAGGGTAGCAGTGCACAGCATCAATATGGTCTACAAGCAAAATTGTTCTTCTGTGGACACAGTTATATCAGGAAAGTTAAACAATCTACTGAAAAGAAACTTAGGCTGGTAAAACCAGTTTTGTCAGAAGTCGGTGGAAATTTTGAGTTGCAGATGTCCTGGACCCAAAAGGCAGACATGGGACAATGCACACAGCTGGTGCAGTCGAAAACAGTGATGTAACCTGACTGTATGCTTTCATTTTAAGGACAGTTCACAGGAGGTTTGTGGACACAAGCAACAGGGAAACCAATGTGTAAGTTGCCCAGCCTTCCTTACCTGACACTGTGGTTACTAAAATCATTTAGCATTAAAGTTATTTAGAGGCCTGCAAGGCACATGTATTACCTTGGGAGAAGGAGACTTCTAGAAGTAGTTTATATTTAAAAGGAGATGGTAGCTCCTGAGGAGTTCCTCCACACCACTACAGGGTGAACCTTTGACTCACAGAATCACAGCATGGTCTGGGTTGGAAAGGACCTTTAACGAACACCTGGATCCAACCGCTCTATCATGGGCACAGACATCTTCCACTAGATCAGGCTGCTCAAAGCTCTGTCCAACCTGACACTTCCACATCTTCGTGCAACCTCTTCCAGTGTCTCACCAGCCGTAGCTGGCTGCGCTGCCAAGGGCAAGCCAGCACTACCAGCCTTGCTGGCCTTCACTTACTCTTTTTTTAATCCCACAGCAGGGATTCACGTGCCCTAGCAGCCTGCATATGGCAGAGTCCACAGCTGGTTGTGTGATGTGGCCTTGCCACTGGAGCCCACATAACACCAGCCACAGACTGGCTGCTTTCCCTAGCAGTACTGCTTCTACAGGAGCTGTGGATGAATACAAGGGAAGAACAACAACAGTGCAGAAGTCAACAACTGCAAAGGACTCTGCCGTTCCTTAAGAGGCTTCAAAATTCATTTCTGAACAGTGGATATCTTGTCCAAAACAAGATTTGCAACAGATGGCTTAAGAGAAAAATTGCATATAGTTATTGTAAAACACGGGGAATATGATTTCTGATGAGTCAAGCTCAAATTACTTCCAGACTTAAAATATAGGAAAGGTAAGTTTTATCTGTTGAATATGTTATCTTTTGAATCAAGAACTAACAATTTCTGGTATATAATGAAGACTTAGTAGAAATTCATAAAGAAAAAAAGAATCTTATTTTGAATTCCTGTTTCCAAAACATCAACATGATTTTGACGTCAAATTTCTGTAGCAATAATTCTGTGAGCCAGTGTGGTGGTGCAAATGAAATCAGCTCATAGTTGCAACCCTTTTTCATTTGCTACCGCATTTCCGCGTAAACATACTTGTGTAATGACTCTTTTTGCATTTTGCTAATGAAATTATGCCTGTTCCACCTTTTGAAGATGGTATTCTTATATGCAAATTTGTATGAAAAATTGAGATCCATGCCACAGATCAACAAACAGCTTCATGTTAAAAAAGGAGAAAATAAGTTCTGTGTTTCTTGTGCAGCTGGAGTGCGGGTTGGGGTTTTTTTTCTTGATACCTTTAGCCTTCTTGTTGCTGTACACCTTCATAAGGGGTTTTTTTTTTTGCATTGCTACCACCTAATGGTCATAATGTCTTGCCTTAACTCTAATGGTAGCAATTTTGTCTCACTTATGTACAGCTTTCAGACAGAAATTGTATAATAGCTTTTGTCTTTTTATCAAAAAATAAAATAGTAGTAAAATACTAAAATTACTGCCAGACTTTCATCACCCATTTTTTTTTCTATTTGCATGGTAAAGTCTTTTTTCCTCAGTGTTCCTGAATTTGTAATGATAAAGAGGGTTATGATTAATTTGCAGACAGAATAACCCTTTTCTAAATGCACACTACTCAATAAATGTACAAGCTGCTTGCAGTAATTAAAGTAATGTCATCCTGTGCTCAAATTGCTTGTGCTAATAAAGCTAATTGGCAACAGCGAGCATTAAGTGTGATTAGTCATATGCATCTAATGTCATCACCAGTGCCTATAATTTTCTACATAGAGGGAATTTCACATCTGTTTTAAATCACTTGTCCGTTGTCTGCATTGGTGTTCTTTCCGATATTATTGTATCAAAGCTTCTCTTACTACAATAGATGAGAGAAAAGCTCATTTTCTTACTCAAAAAACTGCAGAGCAGAGAACAAGATATGAAGTATTCCCAAGTCACTTATTCTGAAATAAGTGTTTGATTTCAGCTAAATTAATAAATCGCATTTTCCTTCATTTGCATATAGTCTGATTTTCCCTTCTACAGGATGTAGATTATTTGCAACAGAATGTTCATCTAATCAATTTAGACCACAAGCTGTATTTCACAGTAAAACAGACGCGTCAGAAGATCCATTTTGTATTTGTTTGGAAATTTGCAAGAACTTGTTATCAGGAAGACAAACTTTCCAGGCTTTTGCACCATTTATTACAGACCAACTCTTAGCTCTAAGTAGAACAATAATTATTTACTGTGTTAATCCAAAAAAGCAGATGTGAAATCACCAAGAATCAGGTGGCTGAAAATGCAGCTTTAGAGACCAAAATGTACTACTTTTTTTTTGCAGCAGTCTTTTTTCCTGTTTGAAGAGCTCCTTCTCCCTTCAGTTTTCTAACAGCTAACCAATAATTTCTACAAGTTACATTTACTAGACCTCTCAAATTCACATATCTTTCTATGTTCTCTGCCCAAATACGTACATTTTTCTAAAATCACAAAGGTGTTGTCAAGTTCTCCAGCTGGGGCTTTTAGCCTATGCTGGATAGATTAACTATTTTATGTGTTACTCTGTTTGCTACACTTCTTAGTTTGCCTTTATCCAGCTGCTGGGAATTACTGATTTATCCTCAGGTGATGTTTGGCCTTATGACTCACAGCTTCAGTGACTATGTAAAAATACAGAGTTATCATATCATCTGAGGATCAGTAAAGGCAAACCAACTGATCTCAGCTTACGTAGAGAGACACATAGATAAAAGTAAAGGGAACACCTACTCTTTGAACAACTCTGATGAGCCCTTTTTGTTTTACAGCAATTTAGCTGCCTTTTTCCACTTCAGATTTCAGGTGTATGTCCATTACTCAAAAAGTTGCCTAGTTGTTTGCAATTTTTTTTTATCCCATTTCAGAGTATGATCAGGTCATGACTTGTGTTCATCATTCTTCGTTTTCTAAGAATAAGGTCCAGATCTACTCATAAAGATCCTCATAATTTTGTAATTCGACAATATTACTCGTATGAATTATATGCATCACTATGACCTGCCTCTGTGGTTAGGGTGACATTAGCGTCAGTACCCTCACTCTTTCATACAAGAGTCTTAAGTTTCACAGAATAACTTAACTGTAAAGATATAAAAAGCCTGATCCATACCTGTATCAAAGCATTAAATTCTTAATCAGATTCAATTTCTTGGATTGTTTTTGCCTGTATAGATCACAAATGATTTTGTTTTGTTGGGTTTTTTGAGAGATTCTGTAGAAACCAAAGATACAAATCTGAAAGCACATCTAAAAGTACAGATATTAACTTTCATTTTAGAAGCTGACAACACAAACTTAATGATATCTTGTTCAAAAGATCTGAGCAGCCTGTTTGTGAGCTCAGAGGACAGTTACCATATTGGCTCACTTTTATATCAGAAAATATTCTTTGAGATGGCTTAGTTAACAAAATCTTCTCATTTCTGAGAAGCCAAAGTGATTCAGCTAGACTCTGGAGGTTTTTAATTTTTGAGAGCTTGGCTAACTTTACCAGTACCCAACTCCTTTGCAATGGCAGCAGTACTTGTGATTATGAGAAACAGTCATCTGTTTGCTTGGACACATAAAATCAGTAACCCACCTCCGTGAAATCTCTAAAAAACCCCCCAAGCTTTTCCCTGTATAAATATTACGTGTAAGTACTATACTAAGAGTACCATGTATTTGTTTTTAGAGCTCATCACCACCACTAAAAAAAAAACACTTCATCCTTTCTATCCGATATGGTGAACTCAGATACTCACAAACCCTCCTAGGGAGCACAGTTAACCCCATGCAACGCTACAAGGTTGGGGGGAAGAGTGGCTGGAAAGCTGCCCGGCAGAAAAGAACCTGGAGGTGTTGGTAGACAGCTGGGTGAACACGAGCGAGCAGTGTGCCCAGGTGGCCAAGAAGGCCAACAGCATCCTGGCTTGCATCAGGAACAGTGTGGCCAGCAGGAGTAGGGAAGCGATTGTGCCCCTGTACTCGGCGCTGTTGAGGCCGCACCTCAAATACTGTGTGCAGTTTTGGTCCCCTCAGTACAAGAGGGACATTGAGCTGCTGGAGCACGTCCAGAGAAGGGCAACAAAGTTGGTGAAGGGTCTGGAGAACAAGTCTTACGAGGAGTGGCTGGGGGAACTGGGATTGTTTAGTCTGGAGAAGAGGAGGCTGAGGGGAGACCTCATTGCTCTCTACAACTGCCTGAAAGGAGGTTGTAGGAAGGTGGGTGTTGGATCTCTTCTCCCAAGCAACAAGTGATAGGATAAGAAGAAATGGCCTCAAGTTGTGGCAGGGGAGGTTTAGGTTGGATATTAGGAAACACTTCTTTACTGAAAGGGTGGTCAGGCACTGGAACAGGCTGCCCAAGGAAGTGGTGGAGTCACCATCCCTGGACATGTTAAAAAAAACCACATAGACATGGCACTTCAGGACATGGTTCAGTAGGCATGGTGGTGTTGAGTTGACAGTTGGATTTGGTGACATTAGAGATCTTTTCTAACCATAATGATTCCATGATTCTATGACGCCTAGTCTTGTGCACAACTGGACATGGAAGCTTTGCAAGAATGCTTTACAACCAAAGACTTCAGGACCCAAGTTTAGATGCTCTTTCATCTCAGTTACAGAAGTATACTACCACTACATGGTCAGTACAGCCAACCGGTGGATCGTTTCCTGCCATAAGACTCACAGAAAATGTTTCTGAAGAGAGATGAAGAGCAGGCATGATGAAATATAATGCACTCAAAAACTGATATAGAGACCTCATGGGCCACTTATGAGGACAAACTACTTAGCTTGTAACCAAAGGATGGACAGCAATGAAAGGAAAAAGTGTTTCATGTTTGTTCTCATGGATTTTGGGTAAAGATTCTGCAGCAGTTATTATAGTAACACTTACATTGTTGTATTTGCCTCGAAGAGGTTCATACAAGAGAAGTCCTCTGACATCAGTGCTGCCTATTAAGGACAGAATAGAAAATAACAGTTCTTGGTACAAGATGATAAATGCTACTTTGCACTAGAGGGAGTTGAAAATCTTAAACACATGGCCTATTTTTAGGTGCTTTTAAGGAGAGTAAGCTAATAATACGCAATCATAGGTTGCAATAAGGAATAAAATTAGAAAATAAATAGATAAATGTGATCTTTTTGGCAAACATGGGAAGTTAAAGGGAAGTTGTGCCTCAAGTCTATGAGACACAGTGTTACAAATGGGGTTGTGCCCCGGAAAGTTAATCCTAATAATAGAAATAATTTTAAAAACCTAAATTTAAAATAATGTTCTATCAGAATTGATATGCATCTGAGGCACTTCATTTGTATGATGCTCCTTGAAGAAGTCACAGGATAGTTACTTAATTAATTAGCATTTTTCTTGTCATCGCCTCTTCATGTTACCCTGAGAAGTTTGAAGTTCTGTCTTTTTGTAATTTAGAAGCTTTATGGGTCTTGCCCTCACTTTAGATTTTACATCCTACAAAGTTACCATTTGCTGGTCTAAGCAGAGCCATAAGGGACAAGCTGACCTGCCTGAGAAAGAAATGCAATACACTGCCACCTATGTAACTGCTGTCCAGTGTCAGAGTATCACTTAGATTTTATTTGCATTTATTGTTCTTCTGATTAGTAAGCGAGAAATTTGCAAGTATAACTACAAAGCTGGTCTTTCTCTTGCCTTCCCCAACAGATACTAAGTCTGTCATCAAAAGGCTAGTGGAATGGGAGTAAGGAGTATTTTAGGGAAAGAAAACCCAAACCCCTTTTTATAAAAGACTACCTGTATCATTCAGTTTTAGTTAACAACTATGTGGCACAAGCAAGCTATTTCCCTAAGCTCTCCTGACACTCATTGGAGAAGCAGGCTCCTCTAGAGGAACACTCTGCAGTTCAGGAATGCTGCCTTCTCAAATATAAAAACCAAGTAACTTCTTTCAAACTAAATAAAAATGAGAAGGTATTAATAGATGGGTACAGCCAATCTATGTTTTAGATGTTAAAAATGCAAACTAGTCTTACATCAACTAATAATGCTGGTCAACATCACAATTTGTAATTTACAGTAATTTACAAAAAAAAGACATCATTCAAATGCATTTCCTACAGCAAACGTTTCACCAGCACTAAAAGTGCTCAATTCTGACTACATCTCTGTTAGAGTTTTTAATTTAAGTGCATGGGGAGTATTACAAATTCCCCAACAGAATTCCAAGTACTACAACCAAGACTGCTGAATTTTTGGTTTATTGGTTTTTTTTTCTAGTCCACACTAGTGAGATTATTCTGGTGTACTTCATCATTAAGAACTTAAAAACATTTATTGTAAGATAAAATTGTCCAGCTTTTCCTTCCTTATTCTTTCATGGCCACAAGTCAGATTTATATTGCTGATTAGTGTGATGTGATATTTGTAATTGAGGAGTTTTACTATGCTCTTTATTAGCTGTCCTCAAATCAATGAAAAAGGGGGCTTTTTCCCCTGTACTGGTTTTGAAAGGGCAGCTATGTCTTACTAGCACATTAACAGCTGCTCGAGAACATGCCACCACTACTGACTCTCTGAAGTCATAAACAGTTGTAAAACTTGATGAAAATAACAAAAACTTTAATTTCAAACCTATTAAAGCATTCATATTTTTATTTAATACCTGTAATCTATTACAAACAAGTTTGTATCTTTAAACTGAACGTTTTCCTTTAAAGATAGTGACAGCAGTAAAATATATTAATTGCTCCAGAATCTTTTAAATCCTTAGGAAGTGGGTAGAAATGCATAGTGCAAAAAACAAACAAACAAACAACCCCAAACAAACAAACAAAACCAAACCACCATGGGATGGGACAAGTGGTCATGTTTTTTCCTTCTAGTTCCAATGCAACTTGGCTGTGCAGCTCCTAAGGTTCTCAAGGAGAACTGAACTTCAAGGGAGACTGAACTTCGCTGAGCCTCAGCTTCTGCATGGCACAAGGACACTGCACATCAAGACTCAGGCTGAGCATTGACAGCCATGAGGGCTGGAAATCTGGGGAGTTTGCCACCCCTGAAGTGTTCTGCATCACCTTGGGCATCAGACATCAAGCAAGCCTCTCCTTGCTGCCCAGCTGTCAGTTCTCTCTCCTCTTGCAGCAGAACAGGCCCTGTTCTTCTCCTTAAACAGGCAGGCTTCAGTGTCCCAGAGAAGAAAAATATGTCCTATGTGGATTTCTACCATTTTGCCAGCTGTCAAGAAGAGGGCAAGGGTAGGGAGGAGAACCAAAACAAGAATTTAAGCATAGATCATCTGTAATTATGCTGTATATAACTCAAAAGTTAGGCTGAGCTATTCACACAGCATGTGAAAGGCCCAGAGTTCGAGCTGATCTAGCAGGCTCAAGTAGGTTAGAGGGGGTAAAAGAAAAAAAAAAGTAATCACATAATGAAACAAGGCTACAAGAAGTTGGAGTCTAAAGGCTCAGCAAATGACTTTTAGGTTGCTAGAGAAGTCCCAGTCAGTGCTTAAAAGTTAGTTATATCTCCTATTGCTACTAGAAATAAACTAAGCAGCTCTGACCTAGTTCCTCATTGTGGCAAACAAAACTAAAATTGCAGTATACCAGGTGATACCCAAGAAAAAGGTAAGTGTGATGTATCATACTGTAGATGCGGTGATGTGCTTAATTTGTTGCTTTTGCAAAAATCCGATTTCAGATGCAAGGCACTGCAGTTGTATGGGTAGCTAGTGAGTTGGAGACAGAAGATGCAAAAGCTTTTTTCTGCATGATTTAACTCTTCAGATATGGGGCAAGAACAGCTTTTTTTTATTTCAGTTAGACGCACTGCCTTGATTTATATAAAATATGCCACTTCTGAATTTTAGACCTAACACCAATTACAAGCTAGTCTACTAAAAGGGTGTGCTTTTTTGACTGCTGCTAGTAAGTTACTTTATCCAGATCTATTGAAAGCCATCAATCAATATAACTAACATTCACCAGCCAGAGGCAAATGACTAGACTCAAAGCAACAGCAATAGGAATGAAGTGAATTTCCAGTTTGTTAAATAGATTTGCAGAAGAGATGTTTTGAATTGCCTCTTTCAGCTTCAGACATACATGCTTTTGCTTATCAGACTTCATCTCTATTATCTCTAGCACCAAGTGCCCAGAAGCTGGGGAAGGATCGCAGGTAAGTGCAAATGAACCTAAACTGCAATACGAAACAACACCTGTCGCTCCAGCCAGCAAGTCGGCTTTGCTCGGGGCCCAGCTGAAGCGTCTCTCTACCAATGCACGCAGCATGGGAAATAAACAGGAAGAGCTGGAGATGCGTGCACACGAGCAGGGCTACGACCTTGTTGGCATCACGGAGACGTGGTGGGATGACTCATATGACTGGAGCGTCAACATGGAGGGGTACAGGCTTTTTAGAAAGGACAGGAAGGGGAGACAAGGAGGGGGTGTCGCTCTCTACGTCAGCAACTGGCTGGAGCGCGTGGAGCTCCGCCTGGGGATGGAGGAGGAGCTGACAGAGAGCTTATGGGTCAAGATCAGAGGACGGGGATGGACAGGGGATGTTACGGTGGGGGTCTGTTACAGGCCGCCTGGCCAGGAGGACAGAGCGGACGAAGCGCTCTATAGCCAGATAGGAACAGCGTCGCGGTCACAAGCCCTGCTCCTCATGGGGGACCTCAACCACCCTGACATCTGTTGGAGAAACAGCACGGCAGGGCACAGGCAGTCCAGGAGGCTCCTGGAATGCGTGGACAACAACTTCCTCCTGCAGGCGATAGAGGAGCCAACAAGGAGGGGTGCCATGCTCGACCTTGTGCTCACCAACAGAGAAGGGCTGGTGGGGGATGTGAAACTGAAGGACAGCCTGGGCTGCAGCAACCATGACGCAGTGGAGTTCAAGATCCACAGGGCAGCGAGGAAACTACATGGCAAGCTCTCAGCCCTAGACTTCAAGAAGGCGGACTTCGGCCTCTTCAGGGACCTGATGGGCAAAGTGCCATGGGAGGGGGCCCTGGAGGGAAGAGGGGCGCAGGAAAGTTGGTCCGCATTCAAGGAGCACCTCCTCCAAGCTCAGCAGAGGTGCATCCCGATGAAGAACAAGTTGGGCAAAAAGGCCAGGAGGCCCATGTGGATGAGCAAGGAGCTCCTGGACCAACTGAAAGTGAAGAAGAAAGCCTACAGAGGGTGGAAGCAGAGGCAGGTAGCCTGGGAGGACTACAAAGAGGCTGTGCGAGTGGCCAGGGATCGAGTGAGGAAGGCTAAAGCCTTGACGGAATTGAATCTGGTCAGGGATATAAAAAGCAACAAGAAAAGCTTCTACAAGTATGTAGGGGACAAAAGAAAGTCCAAGGAAAATGTAGGCCCCCTCTGGAAGGAAACTGGTGTCCTGGTTACCCAGGACATAGAGAAGGCTGAGGTACTCAATGACTTTTTTTGCCTCAGTCTTCACCAATAAGGGCTCTTGTCTCACCACCCAAGCTGTGGAAGGCACAGGCAGGGACTGCGAGGATGAAGAACCACCCACTGTACTCAAAGAGCAGGTTCAGGATCATTTGAGGAACCTGAAGGTGCATAAGTCCATAGGACCTGATGAGATCCATCCGTGGGTCCTGAGGGAACTGGCAAATGAAGTTGCCAAGCCACTGGCCATCATATTTGAGAAATTGTGGCGGTCTGGTGAGGACCCCAATGACTGGAAGAGAGGGTACATAACCCCCATTTTTAAGAAAGTGGAACAAGGAGGACCCGGGCAACTACAGGCCAGTCAGCCTCACCTCTGTGCCTGGCAAGGTCATGGAGCAGATTCTCCTGGAAACCATGCTAAGACACATGCAGAGCAAAGAGGTGGTTGGTGACAGCCAACATGGCTTCACCAAGGGCAGATCATGCCTGACCAATTTGGTGGCCTTCTGTGACGGGGTCACAGCATCGGTGGACAAGGGACAAGCAACGGATATCATCTACCTGGACTTGTGCAAGGCATTTGACACTGTCCCGCACGACATCCTTCTCTCTAAACTAGAGAGGCATGGGGTTGATGGATGGACCACTTGGTGGATAAGGAGCTGGCTGGATGGCCACACTCAGAGTGGTGGTCAATGGCTCAATGTCTAAGTGGAGAGCGGTCACGAGTGGCGTCCCCCAAGGGTCCGTGTTGGGCCCGGCCCTGTTCAACATCTTTGTCGGCGACATGGACAGTAGGATAGAGTGCACCCTCAGCAAGTTCACTGATGACACCAAGCTGTGTGGTGCCATTGACACACTGGAAGGGAGGGTTGCCATCCAGAGGGACCTGGACAGGCTGGAGAGGTGGGCCCATGCCAACCTCATGCAGTTCAACCAGGCCAAGTGCAAGGTCCTGCACATGGGTCACGGCAATCCCAGGCACAAATACAGGCTGGGCGGAGAATGGATGGAGAGCAGCCCTGAGGAGAAGGACTTGGGAGTACTGGTGGACGAGAAGCTCAACATGAGCCAGCAATGCGCTCTTGCGGCCCAGAAGGCCAACCGCATGCTGGGCTGCATCAAGAGGAGTGTGGCCAGCAGGTCAAGGGAGGTGATTCTCCCCCTCTACTCTGCCCTGGTGAGACCCCACCTGGAGTACTGTGTCCAGTTCTGGAGCCCATAACACAAGAAGGACATGGACCAGTTGGAGAAGGTCCAGAGGAGGGCCACAAAGATGATAAGAGGGCTGGAGCACCTCTCCTATGAGGACAGGCTGAGAGAGTTGGGGCTGTTCAGCCTGGAGAAGAGGAGGCTCTGGGGAGACCTGATAGCGGTCTTCCAGTACCTCAAGGGGGCCTACAAGAAAGACGGGGCAGAGACTGTTCAGTAGGGCCTGTTGTGATAGGACGAGGGGTAATGGTTTTAAAATAGAGGGAGGTAAATTTAGATTGGATATTAGGAAAAAAAATTTTACACTGAGGGTTGTAGAACACTGGAACAGGTTGCCCAGAGAGGCGGTGGAAGTCCCATCCCTGGAAACGTTCAAGGCCAGGTTGGATGAGGCTCTGAGCAACCTGATCTAGACAGGGATGTCCCTGCTCCTTGCAGGTGGGGTTGGACTAGATGACCTTTGAAGGTCCCTTCCAACTCTAACCATTCTATGATTCTATGATTTAGCTTCCAACATCTATGAAAAATGAACATTTGCTACACAAGTATCTATGTCTTGAGTACGTGATTTTCGCAGTTCTAATAATCTTATAATTTTTGTCTAGCAGAAGCCATCACTTGAGTTTCTGAATCTTCACATTCCAAGGAGTCAGATTTCAGTACATAGTACTGAACCCGCACCATCAATATAAATTCTGACTTCATATTAACAACTCGTTCAGAGGATTCAGTTACTGTGCAACCTGCTTATTTCTTCGAGTGCAGCTCAACTTCATCTTTTCCCCTCAGGATTAACTTGACACATGGCCATGAACTATTTCAAAAAATTCTCACAGGCGCACGAGGCCATTCAGAGGTTCTTGCTTACAGCAGTCCATTATTTGCAGCTAGTTAGCCAGCTGGAAAGATTCAACCTTTGTTTTCTAGCTCACTTAAGTGTTGCAAAAGAGCAACAAGAGCTTACTTAAGAACTCCAAATCCCCTTCCCCTGCCCTCAAGCCTTGTCATTTTTCTGCTTTATTTCTTTCAAGCCAGAATTTTGACACATGCAATAGAGATGATCCTCCCATGTCACTCTGCTGCCTACCTACAACCATTCGGTGACAGACTGCACATCTGTGAACATGAAGAATTTCTTGCTGCTAGAAGTTTCAGCGTAACTGGGTGATCTAGTTTCTGTATGAATGTGTCACAACATCCCAACACTGCTTTCCTTATTCCTCTCCACAAACTTGGCACAACAATGCACTTGGAAGTAGCAACTACCCCTCTCATTGAAGGAACTGGCTACTTTGTCATTTAGAACATAGTCCATACTTACTCATTTGACAGAAAAGGATCCTGGAGAACAGCTCAGGTGAAAGAGCACCAAGCACCCTCACGTGCAAATTCCAGCTGAACATAACCATCAGCCTGGTTAATGTGTTCGGAACAGACTATATCCTGCCCATTGATGTGTGCACACAGGTATTGATCTCGATATATTTATTTATTTACAGTTTAGTTAAAAAATTGTCTGAAGTGCCTGGACATAGTAATCAATATGAGTTATGTATGAATCATGTAAATAACACATTTAAAACAATTTAGTTACCAAGAAGTCACCCACCCCTTCTACAGTTCAGAGACTTGTCTTCAGAGTACTTCAAACCAGACAGGCACAGTACCAGCATTAAAAGAAAGAGCTGCACACTTCCTCAGCCCTTTTATCTTTTCAAGCTACTTAATTCTGAAGGGACTACAGAGAAGGAATAGGACCCCACAGTCCCATGAACATGTCCAATTCCTAGTTACTACCTTTTCTCATTTGAATGCTGGCTGATCAATATGCACAGTCCACTACGGCTCACTCCAAAGCAGAGCCCTTCTCATCTGAAAGCACGCTTCAGAACAGTGGTTCACAGTGACTACAGAGGCACAACCCTTTTCAACAAACACTGCATTAACAGTAAATGTTTCTATAAGGATATAGCAGGAAAGGTGCTCCGGAGGACTTCAACAACAACCAAAACAAGGTACAGTCAACACTTTGTATCTTTCATTTGAAAAAACAGTAAAGAGGGATTTTCCAAACATTTATTTCTGTTTGGTATAAGGAAAAGCAGGTTTAATTTGCAAAGTATGCAGTCAGGCTTTGGTGCCCAGGCCAAAGAACCAGGTTAATCTTGTTATCCAGGATGAAGCTGTGACAGACTTCAACAAATAATGGGACAGGACAGGACGGGAAGGGAAGACCGTCCCACAGTTAAGACAGACAGGGAGTAACACATAGTGGAGTTCAAAAGCAGTCCCAGCAGATCTGTAACAGGTTCAGGTTCCATCTGAAAAAGTGAAGTCTCTCTATTATGCCCTTGAGAATCAACCATCAATCTAAGTAATTATCATCCACAGACTAAAGTATGACATAACCAGATAAACTTTACATGAGCAAATAGATAAGTTGAATCTCATGGGACATGAGTAACAAATTTACTCGACCACACCTAGGCAAAATTTGGTTCCCTTACTCTGCATGACTGTATGCCAACAGACAATCGTGATCTAAATTACAGGCTTCAGTACCCATGTTTTGAGATGCAGAGAACACAGATCACAGGAAAGCACTCAAGTGACTCAGAAGAGATCCACAATGAGAAGGGAGAACATTCCTTCTGAAGAAAGTCCTAGAATCAGAATTACAGTACTTAAGCTACAGCCAGAAAGATGAACTAAAGGGAATCCTACCCCAGTTTGCAAGGTACTTACCAATTCAGAGAAGTTAAAAATGCAGGAAAAGTTCCCCTCTCCAATGCAAAGAGATGCATCAAACACTATGGCCAGACTCACCTATGAGAGAGAAATTCTGAGACACCACTAGGAAAACTCCATGTAAAGTTCAGTTCTCATTACTGCTTCAGCTTGTGGTAGATGACTAAGAAGTGCACACTGACTTCCCCGCAGTATCATTAAGAGAAGTGTAATTACACAAGTCATTAACCAAGGCAAAACACAGGGCAAACCACAGGCTTGGAACAACTTGAACCAGAAAACCAAGCCAGGTCTGGGCAAGTCCAGGAGATTTAACCAACTGTCCTACCTAAAACCAGGCAGGAAGATACTCTTGGCATAAAAATAGAGGTAATTTTTATTTTCCTTTTACTGCCTTAGTCTTCCCCCATGCTGTAACCCTACGTATTCAGACAATAATGGAACAGAGTTATGCCAAATCCTTACCTGTTAGGAAATAAGCTGCAGAAAAAAAAAAGACAGAAGAAAAAACAAACAACTTTAAAAAGGCTTGTTGCTGCTGCATTGATTTCCATTTTCCATCCTGGTTTGGGAAACAATACAGACACCTTTATAAGGAAACTTGAAGCACTTATACTACACTGGAGAAAGCACTATTTATTCTGAGACAGTCAGAAGTGATGTTTAAGTATATTAATAGAGCCATCAGTTACACACAATAAATACTTCCTGGTATTACTGGATAAGACATATGTCAGAAAACAAAACAATCTCCAAGAAAAATAAAGCTGATTTAAACAGGAAGATAAATTTATAATGAACAACAGCAACAACCCAATTCATCTTCAAGTCTTTCATAACTCCTCGGTGGATTTCACAGAAAGAATGAATGTCACAGTAAGTTTCCACAGGAGTATGCAGATGACAGTACAGAACTCACTGTTTTCAAGAGGTAGATACAAGGCTTAACAGGAGTGAGAAGGTAGGATTCACTCAAGAGCACGGTCACACTGGGTTGCATTTACAATGACATAATGAGATGGTTTCAGCTATCCTGTCATCTTCTCAGTGACTACCCCTCAACTCACTGAAGAGGGGGAATGCTTGCTTAATTAATAACGATGATGATGATGATGTTAGTCAAGTATACTTTTACTTAAGTGGAATAATCTTGCTATAAAATCTAGTACAAGGCTTACACTTAAAAATAATGGTTTAACTGGTCAAGAAGGCATGATTCATCCACTGCGCCAGGTAACAGACACAGGTCTGAAGAGGCAATGAGCTACTGCACATATTGCTGGTCCAGCCACTTTTAGAACATGCTCCTGCTTGAGCAAAAGTCCCTCCCCAGAGAAGTCCTGAGGGTTAAATCCACTACTCTTTGATATCAACTGACATCACTGTTCCTCAGTTTCAACTGACTGAGCTTCTAGACATTTCAAACAGCATTGTGAATTGTGACAATGCACATATTCAGTACAAGCCAATCAAAGCAAGCTTATTTCTTCCCAACTGCTGCTAAATACACTGTAGGAAGTCAAACCTGTACTAAGGTATTAGACTTTAGTCCATCTCACAAATGTATTAAAATGTCTTTTAATAAAGAAGATTCAAACTCCATTTCATGCAAGTCAAATTTGATTAAATAGGTTGGGCAACATGGCCATTCAGGACTCTCCAAGTACATTCAAACCTTTGTAAGCCTACGTGAACAGCATGAAGTGTCGGTAAAAGATGGTGAAAGGTGTGTGGAGGGGGGTGTTATGGGGGTGTGTGTGTACACACCCATACATCCCTCCCCAAATCAAACACACCTCCAAAACTTTCCCTTCGAGTTCAGGATTCCTTGTACAAGTAGTATAGTTAGTGGGTAAAACCCACCCTACACCTCCTCAGAACAAGCTCACACTACATCATATCCAGTTTAAACCCCAGGCTTAACTCGCCTCCCACACAAGCTGTGAAAACTAACAATAAATGCAATAAGGAAGAATCAAGACCACTGGAATGAGCATTAGGTAAGTCAACCTAGTTTACCTCTATTGCACCCTTTAATTTGAAGGCAAACTACATGGAAGGGTAAATTCTACTCAGCACCACTTATCACATCTTCACTCAACTGACACTACCTATGAGGAACAGAGGGAAGTAGGACAAAATACTCCCTCTTTTCAATTTTGAGCTCAGTATGGACTGGATGGTGGACCGATATGACAGTTCATGAACAGCTGGACGAACAACATACGAGAATACTTTGCAGAACTGCAGGCAAGAGGGCTGAAATACAGTTTCAACTAATTTGCTGCCAATATCTTCGTCACTTTTGATGGCTGTGTAGCTAGCTAATCCAACTGTTAGTAAGGGACAGACAGCTCCACTGGAAAGGACAAAAGTTTTACTACTTAGCTTACTTAAGTCTGACACATCTAACACACTGTTCTCCCATATTTGGAATTCCTACTTGGATTGAAATTCATGTGTTGAAATGAGTGGTTTTATTCCCCAAACTGCTTGTTCAAGAACAGATCAGAAAGTGATAAAAGGACAGCTGCCAAGCTTAAAGCTAATACACAAAACATTTTTGGTCAAGCTGATCTGGAAGTCTGAACTGAAGAAGAAACAACTTAGAACCTGACTGGATTCCATCATTTATAAGGTACAAATAAAAGTGTAACCACAGTTACCAATTCCACCTATGATAGTGTGTTTTTTCCCCTCCGTTTTCACACAACTAATCAGTTTGTAACAATTTAAAATTACGAGTGCCACTTAAGTTTGCTACAGAAAATGCAAGAGAGGAAGCAATAAGGGCAATGCCATTATACATCTGTGTTGTTTTTTCTTTTATTTCTGTATGCAATGTAATGTTTAGGCACGTTGCTTGGGATGCCTTCTAAAATAAGTCATTGGCCATTGTTTAGAGTATCCTTTTGGCTTTAAATACTGGTCAGGAAAACAAATGATGTAAAAAATAAATGAATGAAACTATTACAGAAACAAAAATGGATTTGCATCTAAAAGTGCAGGAGGTGAAGTACTTTAACCCTTTCACCAGACAATGTGGCAATATACAGTATATTGCTTCTGTTTGTTTGAGAAGGCTGTTGGAATTTTACACTGACATAGAAAATTATAAATTACACAGAATTAGTTTCCATAATCACTATATATATATACACAAACCAGCTGTGAAAAAACTGGTTTAGAACATACAAATGAAAGCCTCACACAGATCAGTACAGTGAAAGTAACAATTAACATGCTCTGCTGCCAAAATTTGTATTAAAAACACTATATACTTTTAAAATGTATGTACTATAATTACATTAGCAGCATGGGCATTTCATTTACTTGACTTGTCTAAAAGGATTATAGCGTTTTAAATATGCAGATTGTTCTGAAATGTTGCATTGTGTAATGCTTGGTATTAAACAAAATCTTGGTGAATGGGTTAAAAGGCAGGTGAATCACTTAAACACAAGCCATGTGCACTTCAAATATTCTAGTGTTTCACCTGTAAGGTATTGTTTCAAGCAAACAAGACTTAACAGAACATATGGCTTTACAGTAACATCAATTTGTCAACTAAGTTGTAGCAATAAATACTTAAAATCTCTACCAATAGACTTACATTTTTGATCTGTTTTAAACAATACAGAAAACAATTACCAATTAAAAAACCTGTTGTAAAATGTTGAACACCAAAAAATTCTTATTTAAATCACTTTTGTAAGCTAAAACAACCAAAATAACATTTATAGGGCATTTCAGTTTCAGAAGAAACATGAATTCATTTTTTTCTTTTCTTTTTACAAGGTGAAAAATGTATGAAAACTGCTAAATACTTTGGTCACACTAATCATCAAATAGTTATGTCTCAAATACATTAGATTTGTGTATTCACTTTTTTATAAAACTATTCTTACAGCCATTTTAACTATAGTAACACTACTGTCATCATTATATGGGTAGCAGGATCTTATTTCACAGGCCACCCATTATTTAGAACAATACAATATAAACATACGCAAAAATTATTGGTATTTCTCAATGTGCAATATTTTTTACACTTATGAATTTCTGTACAATGTCTTAAAATCTAGAATATAAATGTTGCTGGTCCTGATCCCTTGCGAAATTAGTGCAGCAGTGACTGGCTTCAGCAGTGTCTAGATGAAATCCTCAAGAAACTCTCAAACACGTGGATATCAGTTCATTTTCTTCAGCCACAGTAGTAGACACCACATATCATACAGGGCCATTAACAGATGCCTCTCCTAAATGGGTGTGTTGATCAGTCCTAAGAGGTGGGGAAAAAAAAAAAGTATAGAACAAA
>JAAGAY010143832.1:0-10498 GCA_011801015.1 Ardeotis arabs | reverse complement strand
AAACAACCCCCCAAACCAACAACCCCAGACCATGCGTAGCACAACTCCTGAGCTGAAGAGAGGAAACACAAGCAAATAACATGCTCATCCCATTTATTTTCTGGAGTTCAGCATTTTTGGAGTCCTTATTGCCTAATTAAGCACAGCACTTTAACTGAGCACACAATGGAAAAGTGTTTGATCTTTATTAACTGAGCTACCAAGTAATCTCTAGAGATGCAGTATCTCCCCAAAAGAATCACTAATAAAAACTATGTTTCTGATGCTCCTCCAAATCTTATTCTGTGAAATGTGATACCATGAGTATTTATGGTTGCACTTGAGTAAGCAGCTAGGACACAACAAGAAAAAACCCAATGACTTAAAAAAACCTGCTTTAGTTACTCATCTAGTCTACAAACTGACATTTTACAAATACTTTGAATGCCAGTCCGTTAGCATGAATAGTTCAGCAGTACGGAGGAAAACAAGGAGCAAACCTGCAAAAGTTAAAACAATAACAGTATCTACATTTCTAGATAAGTTTACTGTTGATTTGTCCTCATTTATTCTGGACTAACACAAAAAAGATATCAAATCAGTAGTGCATGAGAACATTAAGAATCGCAAGTAACAAAGGCAAAAAATCTCAACTTCCATTCAGTGCAAGTCTACTGAATACATTTCAAAATTCCCTTAAAAAAATATAAATACCATTTGGAACTACACATGAGAAAAGTTACCTGTAACTCCTCTTCTCTGATGGTGTATATCACAGAGAAGCCACTCTTGGGTCCGTGCTCTACATGCACATGACCAGCAGGAGTCCCCTAGCTAAGTCTTTGGCTGTTAAGCTCTAAAAACTTTTTAAAAAAATATGTACACATTAGACAAAAGACAGACAGCATCAGACAAAAGTAAATCTTTTTAAAAAAAATCTGGAAGGTCAGAAAAGTGCTGCATGTACAAGGAGTCTGACAGTCCTTCACAGCAGTAATTCACTTATTAACTGCAAAAAAGTCCATGACAGACAGGGCTCCTAGCAGAGATTTCCACTGCTAGCCACCAGCCAAAGATCTACCTAGGAGACCCCTCCCACTAGTCATACATGCATGGAGCCCCAAAAGCACAATTATGTTTATCTTGATATTTACACTGTGCTTATATGAGGATCTGCTGTGACAGCCACCTTTAGAGAAAGTACTGAGCTTCGCTGAAGCCAGCTGGATTCAATGAAAGGAGTTCCTGGAGATTTCCTGCAATTCGAAAGCAATCCAAGCAACTGCTAGCTCTGAGAGCCCTCTGTTGGTTTAGACAAGCTGCTTTACTCAAAAGGCAATCAGCTAGTACCCAAAGACTTCTTCCCTACAATTTAATGCTTATCAGCATTAAAAATATTGTCTTCATAAAAACAGTACCTCCAGACAAAGAAGAGGCTGTGAAAGACAGTTTCTGTTTTCCCACTTAAAGTATACAGGGTTGGTTTTTTTTTATTAGAATCCACTTGATTAAATTTATGGGCAGAGTAGGAAGTTCTAGCTTACAGTAAAAGGTAGCAATGTTTTAGTGTAACACCCAGTACCACAGAGGTAAGACATACTAGCTCATAAACATATCTAAAAAACAGAATCTTGTCAAACATGCTTGCTTCTTAGTCTGCATACAGCATAATCAGAACATGCAGTAGAGTTTGTTATATGTACAGCTACACTCTAAATCTTTGCTTATAAAAGCACTTCAATTTTGTCTTCACTAGAAAGCCACATATATAACATAGCATCCACAAAGTCTTAAAAATCATTACTTCTTTCACAGGATTTATGTGACAAATACCACGTTTCTCTAACAATAGTTTAAAACCTATTAAAGTCAAGAAACAAACCAGTTTTTAAACCTATTAAACCAACAAGTTAAATACAGATTCAGAAAAATCTGTATTTGTGTATATATACGTTCTGAATTTTTATTTTCGGAATCATACCCCTGTTCATACTGCAAGGCAAAAGTGACTCCTGGAACTGCTATTAATTAAGCAAAATTCTCTCTCCCTTCAGAACATGCTCCCATTCAGAACATCCTGTGCTTCCTAACAAGAAGACAGTATGCACAGCTCTGACCCCTCAAGCCCCACCCTGCACAAAGAGGAGCAGACCCTACAGATTACCCAGGGTTTAGCAAATACATATTTAGGTTTTGCTTTTTTAAGGGTTTTCTTTGAGAAAGCACAGTTCCTCTGGTAATCCCTGAATCACTTCTAAAAAAAGCAGCATACCACCCTTCGCCTTAATCCCAAATCTGTGGGATTGTACCCAATGTTCAACAAGCCATTATTTCTGCTAGGAAACCAGTAAACTCCTGCCTAGATATTAATTTTAAAGTACTTATGAATACCTAAGTTCCAGAGCAAAGTCTTCACTGAATACTGTCTAGAAACCATCTCAGATATGAAACATCTGCATTAAGCATTTTAACATTTGATGATTAGTATCACCCTACATGCACTTGATTTTGGTGAAGCCATCCTAGAGTAAGAGTTGATTGTGTACATTTCCATACCATTGTAACTTGGGAGGCAAGAAAAACCCTAAACAAGTACTTCAACAGGAAATGAAACATAAGAAATACTGTCAAATGCCTTTTTTTTTTTTGAGAAAGCAGTACTACCTAACAATTTAAGAGAAAAAAAATTAAGCAAAAGTAGCTTTCTCTGTTTGGTGATGGTCCCCTCAGAATTGTATCTTGAATTACTCTTCTCCCAGACTGCACTGGTAGGCAAGCTGCCAAGGAAAAATATTGTCTCTTCTTTCCTCCAATAAGTATGCTGAGCAACCCAGACTGCTCCATGTTTCAGGCAAGTTTTATTTGAAAAAAATTATACATGTACTTTGAAAAGTCTTCTCCAAATCTACAAGTATTCAGGTTAATACCTGATAAAGACAAGGGTGCAAATAATAACTGATTCACAATTAAACAATCATGACTTAAGGCACCATTTCCTTTCTATGCAGCTGCACTAGTGGACTCCTTCCAAGCTGTTCTGCAGTACAGAATACAGAATAAAAAAAATGGTAGACTAACTTATGTAAATTTTCAGGACAAAGTCCTGAAATAATTTTTTAATAAATTAATAATTTTTTAATCATCATTTTATCAATTCACTATTCTAACTTGATAAGATATTACAAAACAGAATGGGGATATTTACAACACTGTGCAGAACAAACTACAAAGCAAAAACATTTTTGACAACCCAAGAGTTTTAGAATCAACAGAAAATACAACTTACAAGAATGCTACAAAATAGATGCAAGCATATGTTTAGATTGAGCTAAACTCAGAGCTGATAACCAACAAGAATTCATTAATCTCTTTAGATCAATTAGAAAAACATGTAAACTGCTATTTAGAGTACTGAAAGCATCCTTGAATGCAGTTACCTCTGTTCGGGACTGCTGTTAGGCTGCAGAGCTGAAGGAGCCTCTTCTGCAACCTCTGCATTCTCTTCTACTACATATTTACAAGAAGCATCCTGCGAGGTAGACAATTTTCCTTCCTCACTTAGGAAAAAAAAAAAAAAGGAAAGAAGTTATTTAACGTTTAAGTTTACTTAGAGGGAAATTTCAGGCAACAGGAGTCCATATTTCACATGCAAATGGATTTTAAGTTATGATTGCAACGTGAAGGTCAAGCAGATGGCTCTAGACTTTACAAACACCTAATAATGCATCGGTGTTCACATCCATTAAAATTTGATTGGATAAAAGGGCAGGAAATACAGTGATTACAAGTAAGACCAAAAAGGAAATAAGGAATGTGTATGATGCCTGAAGTGGTAACAATCACAGCCATGATCCTTTACTATACATACCGATAGGATTTCAACACTCTGAAGCCAGAAGTATGCAAAAATGGAAGGAAGAAAGTATAAAAGAAATTCAAGATTCCCTCAGAAACTGGCATTAATAAAGTCTGTCCATAAAACATATGAGCAGAATCATTAACTCATCACCATCTTTATTAAACTCCCTAATAACCCATACATTCTATTTCATTGTGGAGTTACATGGTAGTAAGACTGCAGCCCAATCTGTTTCATGAACTTCCTCTGAGAGACAAAAATCAAACTTAGTTCAGTAAAAAAGCAGTACACTCACACTATACGACATTACCATGTAAACTACGCAGCCTCAAAAGTCATCAGCAAACAAATGCTGGTATTCTGTCTTTATATCAAAGCTTCTCTGCCTCTCTATTTCATCCTCTCCCACTTCAGCCACATGATTATGAGTGCACTAATACACAAATTTGACCACATACCTGTAAAAGATAGTTATAAAGTAGCTCTGAAGCAGACACAAACATCAATCTTACACCTCTGTGGCAACAAATCTATTTACGCAAGAAGTTGGGAACATTTCAATGCTACTTTCCTCTGTTGATTTTTCTCTCTAGTCTTACATTCTCCTTTCAATGGACCCTTTAAATATCAATGAATCCTTCTCCTTCCTCCCATGCCTCCTTGTATCTGCAAGAGCCTCTAAAAACAGTCTTCTACATTGTAATCTTATCAAGATCCAGTTTCCCCATCTGATCTCCCCATCTCATTTGCCTTGATACTTAGTATTTGTTCAAAATACTTGTCACCATCACCATCAGAACTGGTCTCCTAATTTTATTTAAAAAAAAAAAAATAAAAAAGATGTAGTCTCTGCCATCATTCTTCCCTTCTCATTCTCCATTTTGAACTACGCAGAGAAACCATTTTTGTCCTTTGGAGCTTTCCACAGATTAACTACTGTGCTTATGATACTCCTCCTTCCCCAAACATTAACTTCATCATCAATTTACTACTAGCAGAAATCTATATAAAACTTAGGTCTGGAAGCATCCACATTGCCAGGTACACAGGCCAGAGTAGGACCTCCTCTCACTACTCTAATTGTCCCTCAATCACAGAATAATTAATCTAGACTTTTGTTTTCCCCCCAGCATTTAGATATTTATTCCAGAGGAAATACTACTTTTCTCTCCCATTTGTTGTTTTGGCATATTAAAAAGTCTGTTTAAAGAAAGCCATGTGGACATTGACTGAGTATGAGGCCATATACCTCTAATACAGTAGACATCATCTTTCAGGCTCCTTGTACATTTCCTTAAACTCCTCTTTACAAATCAAGATCCCAGAGTCCCCATTGCTAGAGCTTTTCCAGATGCAATTGGAGAGAGTGCTAGATAATCTCCTCTAGGGTCCCTTTCCCACAAAAGGCTGGACTAGATGATCTTTTGAGGTCCCTCCTGACCTAGGTGATTCTAGGATACTGCCTCTGTTTGCACCTCTGTGTGTTTTTAACTACAAGAATTGAAGTGCTTACTCCACAGCTCAAGCAGGTAATTCCTCGAAGAAAGGCAGGAACCGCCACCACATGCTGCCTCCTCATGTTAGTTTTTGCACCAGTATCAGAAGTCACGGAACTTTAAAGTGTGCGTGAACTAAAGCAGTTTAAGAAATACAAAATCATCATGGATAACTAAATCCAACTGTAAACATCTAACATAATAGCAGTGCAGACCATATAAAAGAGTTCTCCAAAGTACAGAATAAACTGCAGAGCAAATGCATCATTTACTAAGTCAGGAAGGCACTATGGTTCCATGCCACATTGGTCTGCACTGAGTCACAATCCTCCTTCTAAATTGTTCTGGTTCAATTCCTGTAACAATGTCATTTGGTTTATAGGCACCATGCAGCCAAAATGCTCCCTCCTTCATACTGGAAAATATCAGAAGTCAAGTCAGGTGCCAAAAGAGATAAGAGTTGTTATTTATTGCTTTGATAATCAAAAGGATGGAAGCAAAAGTGGCTGAAAGCTGCTACATTTCAATTCCTGAACCATCCAAAATGAATAGCACTTATCTACTACCACTAACAGGACAAAGTAAAATGAATTTAAAAGAAAGGCAATGTAAGGACTAGCACTCGGAAGTTTTTTTTTACTGAAATGGACTGTGATTTTTTAAACAACTCCCAAGACATATGAACATTTTCTCTTCAATAATTAAAGCTAGAATAGGGACAAATACTAGGAAATTATTCTGCAAAAGTGAGAAGAGGGTTGCATGCCAAAATGCTAGCAGTATGTTCTGATTTGTCAAGACGAGGGCAGGGGGGCAACGCATAAGCTTCAATTAATAAAGGCAAAAATTATTTTTACAGGTCAGACTGTTTGTAGTCTGTTTCCCTACATAAAGATTTGATACTAAATAAAAAAGACTTGATAATTAAATCTAAGATCATAAGATCTTAGTAGACAAGATCTCAAGTAGACTAAACTGAAGAGTCCTTTATTCCCATAAAAAGTATCACAACATTCATATATGTAATACAGAACACGACCATATTGGAAGACAGTTTATTCCTGAATCAAACACTTTATCAGAGTATACCGAAATTAAGGAGTTTGTTCTTCTGGTTATTCTATAATTCTATGTGCCACCTGTAGTCCAGAACAGATTTGACACCATCATCCATATCACAAACAGTGACCACTGCCAGTGTCTGACAAGTTACTCTCAAGAGCAGTGCTTGGCTAATCTTCAACTTCTGTCCTCCATCCTCCTGGATGAGAGGGATGAAATTCCAATCCAAATCTAACAGTTCTGAGCAGAATTTTAAAAGCTTACCTTTGAAGTCTTTTAACTATATGTTAAAAGAATAATCGTACATTTAAAAAATGCACAATAATGTGCATCAGGGTCAAAAGTTATTGAGTCAATCTTCCATTAATAATCTTCCACTGAAATTGAGACTTGATAAGGAAAATCATATGTTACAGTAACTAAATGGAAGTAAAACTTCAAAACAAGTACTTTGGAAGAAGGTTTCCAGTTATAGCCTCCGGAACTGCCAGCTGCAAAGAATTTTTTGATGACACGCAGTGTTCCATCAACAGTGCTTATTTAAGGGAGGGAAGACAATAAACAGGTATTCTCACCTTTTGAAAACAGCTGTTTCAGTTTTAGCATCTACAGTAAGGCTCAGTGTCTCCTTCATGCTGCCGTTCATTACTGTTTCAGTTACCTTGTCTGCATTTTCTACATCATCCTCTCCATCTGAGCTGGCCTCCATAGCAACACTTCCTGGGGCTAGATATATAATTTAGTAATTTAGTACATGGCTGGTGATGTTTTCTGTTTCATGAACAAGCACACTAGCCAGTATAACCAGTTTTGCACACTTCTTGAATTCTTCCTTACAGAGAAAGTCACCTTTCCGCAACCCCCACTATACACATATGTAGAGCATAAGTACTTCTTACAGATGGCTTAAAGAAAAGTCACATTCTGTAACTTTTTTCTTTTTTTCACTTTGCAAACCACTTAATGTTTTAGATTGACAATGGTTACTGCAACAGGTCTGCCAGAATAAGACTTTAATAGGATTATAGTGATGTATTATTTTTCTGTACAGTCAAATTCATTACACAAGCCCACACAGTACAAATTTGACACTAAGTTTCCAAGTACAGACAAGCCTTTGGGAAGTCCAGTCTCCCTGGACTTCTCATCTGCACTTCTTGTTCTGTCAATAATACACACAAAAAGCTAATCGGCACATGTTTGGCCTTTAACCACTTCATACATGTAGAAGAAAGAATTAGTCATGCATAGTGAGGTAACTTGGAAGGGAATGAGCAGCAAGGGGAAAGTTGAACATGTTGAGGCTTCTGGCCTATTGCCACATAGGAAGAGACTAGAGGCTACCACTCTTCTCTGGCTCAGCTAATTAAGTGCTGACACAGGTGAGGATTCTCTAACAGAACACGCCCAGCTTCTTTGTAATGCTTTTCTGTTCACCATATGTAGGCTTTTTAGAGGTAACAGTAACACTGGCTCCTGTTTTAAATAGAAAACTATTTTAAATAGTTCAGAAATTCTTTGACAAGTCATTTTCATTACCTGGCAGAGCCAGATGAGAGGTCTCTGGAAATCTAAATATTAGAGTTTGGGGAGATCTTTCTCAGGTACAACTCTTAAAATCAATCTGTTTGCATTTCTGAATGCAGTGTACTTACTTTCTAGCTGTGTTGCAAGAGCAGTTACATTTGCACTCAAGGGATCAATCGGGTCTGTATTTGTTTCCATTTCCACAGGAGAATTACTTCTTAAGGAATCTTTTGAGCTTCAAAAACAAAGTAAAAAAGCTTTAGAAATATTTCTGAATAGTAAAATGACATGTTCTTAAAACAGTATTTTTAGTTTTATATCAAACTACGAGGCCTAGAATTCTACTGAAACTGAATGACAGCAAGTTTGTCTTAGGAAGGCATGTTAAACAAAAGTTTAGTAATGCAAAATCCACCAGAACTGAGCTGACTGAGCATATGTTTGGTGATGGTTTTATTTTCACTTGTTACATTTGTTTTGATTACAAGTAGTATTGCACACGTCCCTGATAAATAGGGCATACAAGTATCACCAGCTCCTTACAGTGTGTTCAACATTTTTAACTGACTTAAAATGCACTCTTTGCAACCTGAAAGATGGTTCTCTGCTGAGACTGCCAATACAGTCATCGTCCACTATGGAAGTGATTTTACCACTTAATCATAAACACAGTATAATTACAAGTTTTTCATTCTGAAGGAACTCAAAAGGCAAGATTTGTCTTCTTGAAACACTTCTTACCATTTATAGAATTATGTCTTTTCTATCCAGAAAGAGGGCAACTCCAAGTCTTTGTTTTCTAAACCCAGAATTGTTATCAACTTACCTGCCTCAAGCATGAAACACTGTTTTATGTTGGAAAAATCAATCCTAGCTGTTTAATATCCAGAAGTACAATTGAGAGCCAGATGTATAAAAGGAAGAGTCTTTGGATTGGAGAAGGAATCAATTCTTGACTGCTAGTATTTTGCAACTCAAAATTTATATCTACACTATTTGCTAGTTAGACAGAGGAATTCAGTTAGTTTTTTAATGTAGAGTTCAAGCCAAAAAAGGAAAGCATATCTCAGGCATTCTCAATATAGTGCAGAACTACCTAACCTAGGCATCACAGCTGCGTAATCATCCAAGTTTTAAAAAAAGAAAAGCCAAAAGAACAAGTCTATTTGCTTTGTAACATCCACAAAACAGAATCATCGTAGACATTTTATGACCTTTAAAAAGCAGAGACCAATGTTAAAGGACTCAAATATTCTTTAAAAACCATCTAAATCCATGAGACACTAGATCCGCCTATCCTACAAAAGCCTGCTGTAGGGCAGATCACACACAGATAACTGCTTTAACACATGGGGCCCTTTGGATACTACACACCTTGTATTATACCAGTACACTACCAACACAGGAATTGGTAGAAATGGACACTTCAAGGAAACCAAACAGCAGCTGCCATTACATTTAGCAGTGAAGAACTTGCCTGGAATCACTAACACTCCTACCTCAAAGAGGATGTGAACTCTGAAAAGGAAGCCCAGCCAGCTTCTTTTGCTGGCATAGGTTCTTCTGTACTCCACACATCAGACCCAGCAGAATCCAGACTGGCACCATGTGCAGTCTCCATGGGTACATCAAAGTTAGCTGACCAGTTTGGTGCTGAAAAACCATCAACAAGTTAATTAGGAACAAATTTAAATAAAGAAAGTGAGTGCACATACGCCTAACACTGATTCTCTATATGTACATCCCAAAAAGAGCAGCAAAATTGATAACTAGACTTTAAAGCACATGCAGAAGAATCCTCTACGAACTGTTAAAAATGAATGCATTCCCTAGAAGGGCAACTCTGCTAGTAAAGCAGAATTTTTGACACAGTAACTCAGAGTATTCTGCTAAAGACTGATATAGCTCATCTGAAGAGCAAAGACAATAAACCATACTAGATCACAAATATAATCCCACTTTATTCTTTAAACTCACATCAACATCTGTTATCACTTTTCAAAACTAATTTCTATAGTAATAATAATAAAAAAAAATCTTAAGAGTTTTCATCCCTTTTTCAGTTTCCTATGCACATTTTCCTGAACATAGAAAACGAGCATGTCAACTTAGGTATGAGCAGTCTCTAAATAATTTCTCATGCACTAACACCCCTGCTAAGTTTCAGAAAAGTTTAAGGCTTTTTAATACTTAAAATATTTATTGGGATTTTAAGTTTTGGAGCAACTGTGACTTAACCACATCTAATTTAGGATAGGTCAATCCAAAATACTTCACCTACCCAAGGGAAACATGTTTTTCATTAACACTTACATACAAAAAAACAGGCTGAAAAGGAAGCTTTGACTAGCAATTAGAAATTCCAACCCAGGCAGATATGGGAGGAGACCCACATGGATCAAAACTTGTTTGACACACAGATGCCAACGACACCAATCTGACAAAAGAAAAGAAAACCCTTAACTCTTCCTTCTACTTTAATTTAATTCCTTACAGTCTAGATAAACACAGGGCTTTTACCTACAGATATTGTCAGTTTAACCAAAGCCAGTTTAGTCTACTGTGATTTGAATGT